>JAQIWH010003527.1:0-19633 GCA_034695005.1 Cryptops parisi
ACACAGTGATCACCTAGCTCGCCCCTTGACTGCCTCAAGCTAATTCTGTGCCAGCTTATGTGAAATGGAGTATAGTAGTAGAAGGAATATCACTGTTTACTAAAAAGTGAATTATCTTCTTTCATCTGCAATCCACTAGTTAAGGGTTGATTCAATAACATTACAATCACTTGATTTTTCTGTAGAAAACAAGCGACCTGTCTAATGTTTTTGTCATGACCAACAACTATATAATTGTTGGTCATAATTTTTGTCTATTTTTAAACGACCACCTGATTGTTTGTTCCGATTTCGAGTTTTGTTCAGATTTCTAACCCAGATTTTTCTCGAATTTTTGTTTGGATCTCGAGTTGTTCGTACGTCGTACTGTTCGGATCTTGATGGTCCACTGTATTTAGATGGATACCACTGATCATATGATTTTCACTGTATGTATTGAAAAAGATCTTTGAAACGTGAAATCTTGTCGATGGCAGCAACGAACGACATTTAGGTACTTGTAAGTTTGCATGGCAAACAAGGTGGTGGTGACGCCTACATAGTTGTTGTTTATAACTAATTTAAACTGTTTATGTTATGGTGTCTATATGGGTACTATGTATGGGTATGTTCACTAGTTTAGCTTAGTAAAAAAAAATAAGTCTTATTTTTTAATTAATCTAAACTAGCATTCATAGACACCATAAACAGACAGTTTAGGTTAGTTAAACAAAAACTACCACTACGGTACTAGCGCCATAAGCGTGTTTAACTATGCAAACCCCACAAGTACCAGTACCGACATTTATTAAATGGAGGTTTTTTTTTGTGTGTGACTAAAATTGCGATATTTGTTTTTGAAAATTACGATAAATGTTTTCAAAAACATTTGCTAGATGTTTTAAATGCCCGTTATTATGTGTGGAGGAGGAGTGTAAAGCTTCGTATATTGCCCATAGAATTTCTGCATAACAACTATATGTTTGAGCTTCCTATTTTGTGGAAAAAATAATTGTGTATATGTATCTGTATTGACGGAAATGAAACACCAAATTGCTGATATGCATTCTAAGCTACTGATTTAAACACGTACAACCTCTTGGACCATTTACTAAAGCTCAAAGTGGCGCTTTATTAATGCCATGGTTAGGTGAGCTAACCAATCAAAATCGCATACTATAAAAATATTTTTGATTTCCACCAGTACAGATGCATATAGAGTTTTTTCTCCCAAAATGGAAAGATCAAATATATAGTTTTTTTATGTAGAAAGTTGGCTGAATGCCCGTCAACAATGATTCAATTCATAAACATAATTCATTCATTTAACTCATGTTGCTTCACAACATTCGTTACAGTTACTTGTTTTTCACCTCATGTTGCTTTGCAGCATTCGTAAGAGTTAGTATTTTATGTTTACTTCATTTCATCAGTTACTGCTTATGTTTGTGTTGGTATGGTATGGAACCACATTTTTGGTGTTATGATTACGATACGTTTGTTTTTAGTTGTTGTCATAGAAACATTTTGACATAGAAAAAGGCACAAAGTAAAAGATAAAGAGAGACTTAGCTTTTATATTGTTTAATTCCATAGGCCGTATCCGTAACTTTATCTTTAAATTATTTACGTAAATTTGAAAACGTCAAAAAAGTCTACTCAAGACTACAATAAATAATATATATGTCATCGCTTTTTGTTTATTTCAATTCAGAATTTTTTTCTACAAGCTTTCATGAACAAAAACTTTCGCAAAGCGTTAACCGAGTCAAGGAGGAAGAAAAAAAAAAACGCCCTTTTTATTATTATTTTTTTTTAAAACTGTCAACGATGAAATTTATGACAGGTTTTTCTTTCGGGGCTTTGTGTGAACACGGACGATCATTATTATGCACGGGTGGCTGATACACGAGTCAATATTGACGCATCGCCAATGTAATGAAAAGTCCTATATTTGAGTTTGGTCCCCGAGATGTGAAAGGCGACTTAGGCACACAAACCGAACGAGAAAAACTAAACTAAACTCAACCTCCTGGCATGTGAATGTATCAGTGTGGTTGAGTGCCAAGTTCTGGTTTTCTTCTCCCATGAACCAATACGACACGCATGCCTCGTGCACCTCTTGTTGACGCAGAATTCTCTCCTCCACCAAGGTTGACAATAGCTGCAAAAAGCAAACTGAAAAAAATAAATGACTCAGGCTATATTTTTTTCTGCGTGACATTTTATTTTTTTGTCTTTTCTTCAGTTAATTGTATGTACTATTGCTTCTATTACTATTACTACTACTACCACCTTTGGAGTGACAGTTCGTTTGTCGTCAAGTCAGTTTGCTTTATTTTTTTTAAGATTTACAATACCTTGTCTCGCAGTGACGAAAGAATGTTGAACCTGTACCGTAATACTGAAAAGAACTGCAAACTAAAATTTAAACTCTGTTTCAGTCTAAGTTCAAAACGACGACATCGCATTTGATGACATCGACGCCCAACGCATTTGATCCCAAACATAGCGAATTCAGAGCAAATAGCTTTTTTGAAGAGTTTTGTTGAAAACATGCTGCTCTTATTGCAAAGCGCGTACAAGCTATTGGCTACAGCGAATTCAGTGCAAGTAGCTTACGTTTCAAACTGAACAAAATATTTACAAGCGATATTTAATAGTTAGAAAACAAAATCAAGTTTAAGACACAAAAATGTATTAAATTGAATATCGTGAATATTCAAAGTAGCTATCAAAGTAATAGTTTACGTAAGTTGGTTTTTAAAACTCATTCCAAAATAATTCGGGATTTGGCTTAACAGTTGACATGACAGGACATACTGGTTACCTGATACATTAAAAATGACGTAACCGTTAGTAAGGCTAAGTCAAACCTGTTTGTTACTAAATAAATGACCGGATAGGCATTAAAATAATGACTGTTCAAGTTGTTTTTCAATTTATGAAGGCTAGCATGTTGCAAGTCGAATGTCAGTCTACAATATTGCAGAATAATACTGCACGTGTTATCGGCAAAATATAAAATCCAGGTATTTTATAAAATTTTGGCCTGTATTTGGCAAAGTATAAAATTAGCATTGAAACAGTTACGTCAAGTAAAATTTTAAATTTAGGCCTAAATTTAGGCTTAAAATTGTTTTAAAGAAAATGTTGCAAAATTACCTGAACTGAGCTAAAAATTTGTAAACAAGATTTTATTTTACATTTTGCCAAAACAAGCCAATGTCTGGATTCTATACAGACAAGCTGCTTAAGTTGTATTTGAAGATAATTCTTCATGTCCGTAGTTTAAGATAACGGAAGAACACTAATAGGAAGAAAATTCCTTGAACATACGTTCGTACAGACAACATTTTGTTGTTATTGACAATAAATAAACACTTGAGAAATGTCAGACTTTTTTCACAACTTTTGTGAAACGAGACAGATTAAGACCTTCGATGTCTAGACAAAATTTTAGACAAAAAATTCGGTACACTATGAGAAGGGTATATACTAGTGGTGATGTCGGCTTTGCCTTATTGTGGTTTAGGCCCAGTGTTAATTGCCTGGAGAATGTCTACGAAACACGTGACAGACAACGAGGTCACAAGATCCCGACATCCCCATAGACTTTAAACACCATCACCCAGAATACAACGAATCCACTGTTGGTTGCAAGCTTTTCAACAGCGCAATTGCGGTCGTAATAGGGCCACACGAGTATTTACAACATGAGGGACGAAGAGACTAATCCCATCGAGTCTTTTCTTTACTAGGTCAAGTAAGCCGTTTCTACTCAAAAGGAATGACTTTTGATGAATTGAGGATGAATAGCCAACATTACAAAATGAAAATCAACGACTTTAAGCATTTCTTATAGCGTGGCACATAAAATGATTTGAAGAAAATTGAAAAACTTAGTTATTTCATACTCTAAGTGTGAAAGGGGTAGAAAGTTTTGCAATTTTGATGAAAAACGCGTTCAAAGATCTGAACTTGCATTGCTGTCTACGAGCTACTTCACACTTATCTTTGCACTTTTTGTCGTTTTGCTCAAAATTATGCGTCAGGGAGGTAAAAGTGCAGCTAACATATTCGAAAATACTTCTACGTCATTTTTGACAAAACTGTTACTTAACACTCTTTTACACCAGACTTTTCAGTTGTTGTATTGTGACATCACAATATTGCTCATCATGAACATATTGTAATGTGAACAATCACTAAATGCACAATTAAGTGCACTCAATTGGTAGAACTCGAATTACGTTCTGTCTGAACTTCTCATAATTCGAAAATCGAGTACTGTAAAGGAGACTGAGGTAAGTTGTTAAAAATTTCACTTTGTGATTTTTTAAAAGACTTGTGTGACAAGTATAAAATTGATATTTATGGAATTTGAAAATGTGAACTTTCAAAAATACTTCGTAATTTTTTTTGGATCTTTAAGTTTTCAGGTACATGCTTAAAATCTACTTTTTGCAGAGTCATGTGAACTGTATAAACCTACCCCGGTATGGGGTAAGTTATTACTTAGGAGTATGTTGTTACAGAATAAATATAACCTACTTCAAGCACACATTTCAGAATGTGTGAAGAAATGATAAGATAATTTGTAGAATATATTTATCAGCATAACATTTCAAATAATTAATCTCAATTATTAAAAAAAACACTTCAACATAACACTGAAATAGTTTCCCACCCTGTTTAACACATACCCCTAATAAATTGTGAAATAAGTCCAGTGTAACAACTTAATCAATGAAACAACGTACCCCAGTTTCCCCTACAGTATATTTCTAGATTCTCATAAAATTGGTAAACTCCATTGTACAGTAGTATCTCAAAATTGTCATAAAGTTGATAAATTCCAGACTGTAATGTACATGATGTACAGTAGACTTGTCATATAGAGTATTTTCACAACGTCATCCTTTTGTCTATAACATATTTATAATTACGATGTTAAGTTTATTTGTTTTAGGTGGTGGAGAAAACCTATTATTGATGATGATGAGAATGATAACCCGAAGGTAGATAAACAGATTGCAAATCGCAGCAACAGAAGCGACGTGGTCGTTATCATTATTGTAAATGGGGCCTCTCTCCATTGTGGTTGGGTGATTGTACTTTTGTGCATTAAGTATTTTAGAGCCTTGTCGCCAGTTTGCCACACAATCATCACCAGGAAACAATCATATGCAAGAAGCTCATTACGCGTCTTCGTAAAAATTTTACCGCCCGTCCAATTGCCCGTCATAAAAATAATGCATCGGAGAGAGAGAGAGAAGAGAAAAGAGAGAGAGAGAAACCTTGCCATAAAGTAATAAAAATTTTGGGATAGTTTTGTTTATTGGAAGCGGACAGGTGTCAGAAGAGTGTTGTTTAGCGTTGCTGTAGGCCGCTTGGTTTGGCTCATCTTTGTTGTGTCATTTTTCGAAAAGTCTCTTTTAACTCTTAGAGGATTTGGTCTGTCTCGTCAAGTTGTGATTGTGCTGTGTCTCTCGATACATATGCAAAAGTTATGAAGTCTTTTCGGTCATCGACAATGGTGGTGACCACCATACAGAAGGAGAGTCGTCGTAATGGTCAGCCATGTTGGTGTAGTAGTAGTCCACGCGTGTGTTATGTCTGCGTGAAGAGATGAAGAACACGATGAACTTCATTTTGGAATTGTTGCTGGTGATGATGATGATGACGCTGCTTTTGTTGTTGTCGTTGAGGGGACGAGCAACTTTGTTGAGTTGTCACGTTGTCGTCGGTCGCATATAGCCGCGAGTGTAGAGTGAGAGAGAGATCTCTGACAGTAAAGTTGTGTTGTGTCGAGTGTATAAGTCTGTGTGTCATGGGCGAGGACATGTCTAGCGAAGGTAAGACAGAGATACATAAACATCCTTTTTCTTTTTTGTTTTTTAAAAAATACATTTTTTTGTCGCAATTTTTTACTTTCTGTAATGCTAGAATGTCCGCTAAATTCGGTTTTGTAAAACACGTGTGATGAAAGTAGTCAACTTTTTGGCAGTGGCTTCCTTTATGGCATTTCGGTTATTCTTACGGTGGTTAAGATTATGTTAATGTCATGGTTTTAAATTTTAAGATGGTCGTTACATCGTGTTTTATCATTGGCGAATGTGAATGTTTCATCTTTGAAAAGCACACGTGTCGTGTAATATGCAAGTTATAAAGTGTGATTTACTTGTATCAGACAAAGACAAAGAATGAAATAGGTATAAAATTACAAAATTTGTAATTTTTTATTAATGATTTTATTTTTGATGTTTTTAATTTATAAAAATGTATAAGTTTTAAACGTCTCAGTATGCAAACTGCATTAAAAAAAAACATAACGCGTAAAATTATTTCATACATAACTTTACGCGTACGCTTTACGCGTCATGTTGTAATTACGTATACCTAATTGCAATAATAACGTCAGTAGCGTTAAGATTTCATACCTTCATAAAACAACTTATGATTATGATATAACGTATTACATTATACGTATATGCTATTATAAACGTAAATGTATTATTCGTTACAGCAATGTTTATTTATGATTATTTATTTATGGCTTAGAAATGCAATAAATGGTTGAAATTTATTTGCACTATTATGATTTTTACTACAATGTTATCAATATGTACTTTGCTGGGTTCATAAAAATTAAAGGTAAAGTGTTTAATAGGGTTAAAACACTGTATGTGATAGATAAAAACGTTCTATCGTTAAATTTAAGTCATTACTTTTTTATGTACCGGTTCGATTTTCACGAAAAATAAGAAGTTTGTAAACACACTGTATACATGATATAATAAGCTTATTTTAGTCAAAAACTCCATTTATTGTGTAGAACTAAGAATTTTTATTTCTAATTATTATTATTATTATTTTATTCTGCGTCCCAAAGAGACATCAATAATTACAAATATTCGACAATAGATGTTTACATTAAACAAGAAATTATAAACTTAAAGATGATTACAATACTCAAGATAAAATTGAATACAATAATGATACTTAACAAACAAAAAAAAGATGATACATGAACATGATGATGATGATGATACATGAATACAATGATGATACATGAACATAATGATGATGATACATTACATATCATCAATTAGACTTGTTTCTAATCTTATTTTTCGACACATCACTATTTCACCTCATGTCCTTTTTACTGGTGGTGACGAAATGTTGATTCAGAGTAAGCCTCGAAACGTGTTTGCTCACAAACAAAATGCGATTGTTCTGCAATTTCAAAATTGTTGAATTGAAGTTGTTCTTGGAGATGAGCATTTTCAATTAAAAACAAAACTGAGGTTATTCTGTTTTAACTTTTATTTGACTTGGCGTCTTCAACGGTTTTCAAAAAGTTTCAATGTTTCAAATCGTTGATGTCTTTTTTTTTTTCAAAAAAATCAAGTTCTGTTTGTCGTAGGGACTTTAAATTTGGTGCACAGATTAGTCCCGCATAACAATTGAGTCTGTCAAAGTTTGATGAACCTATCTCATGTCAATTCGAAACTATTAGCACGTGAAAAGTTGTTTTTTCAGGTAGAGTGTTGCTGGTGCTCTGAACCACTTGTTCGTTTCCCATTGAATGTATATACTACACTTATGTATAGTACATATATATATTATGCATAATTTACTACATATAGTTTACGCTCATCGTGGAGTGTAAAACAAATCCATCCGAATAAACACTTAACAATGTAAGGTTGTATCATAAACAAAGTTTTTAACCTCTTTTATTTAACTTACTCTGAGGTCGACGTAGTTCAACATCTTTAAGTTCTTTTTTTTGGTAGGTTCCCGATGACCTACAGAGCTGAAATTTTAAACATATGTTGGGGTCATGGAACATTTTGTTATATTAAATTTAAACGGATCAATGTCTAGTCAATTCTGAGATTCTGTCACACGAAAAGTTTGTTTTTATTCGAAAAATGTCTGTCGACGATATACCTAAATTTGGCGCCATTTCAAACCACCACCGCACATTGTTGTACACAAAGATAAACAGTTTTTTCTTATATATATAGTTCATTACTTACTTATAATGTACTACCTCATTACGTAAGCAGCTATTCATTGATGAGAGTATAAAACTAATATATCCAAATAAACACTCAACATATTTTAGCCAAAAATATATTTCCACGTGTTGGTTTCAGTAATTACGAGATTGTGAAAGAGGTGACCAAAACTCAGTTGACCAAAATTACTTTTTCGTATATTAATTTTACTACTAGTTCCAACTTCAAAATTGTATAGTTATACTACTGTAACAATGTTGAACAACATACTTAAGCGTTTTATAATTAACCTTATATATACAATGAAATGATATGGTCTTATTAATTGAAGTTACTCTTTATTTGCCTTAGCTTGATTAGATCCACACTGTACATTTTATAGCTACTTCATTTTTTACAGTAATTTTCTATAGCTCTTTTGTTTATGTCTATTGGTTTTAGAAACCTATCAATATGCTCTTTACCACGGGTGTCATGAACTTTCGCTTTGGCTTAGGAACTCGTTTTCAATCTCTTCGTGTTGTACACCACGGATGTCTTATAAACCGGTCCCTAAGACAACAACAAAAAAATGAAATAAAAACGACCAACCCTTCCTTCCTGAGGGGGGGGAGGGGTTATCGTCATCGAAGGTAATAACCTTTGTTTCGGCTTATTCTTCGACCGGTAATAATTAGCTACCGGGATGAAAAACGAACAAACGATGATGCCCTCGAAAAGCAATATAAATTTTTAAGAGTCATTAATTCGACGGGTCAATTCGGTAGCGTGGTGTATGTACTTTATCCGTTATATCCAGTTGGTCCAATAACGACCCATTAGGTTATTACTGGTATTAGTCGGTTCGGGAGACACACGCGTTGTCTCTTTCTTTATATTCTTTCTCAGTTTGATTAGATATAGCTTTCGGCATAAAAGGTACTTTTCACTAAATTTATACGATCATCTCATCACCACTCGTTTCCTATATCCCTCCTTGTTGTTGTTCCCTTAACCCTGTGTTTTTGATACGATTAGAATATTGCTTCATCACTCGTGAGAGCTTCTTCTCGTAATGAGGATCATCAGACGTTTCGTTTTTGTGGGAGGATTAAGTTGAAAAGAGTGTTTTAATGCTTAGCCGATAATAAAACAACCGTTATTGTATGTATTGTAAGTTAAGCTTGTGTAACAGTATAGATTTTATCGCTGCGAAAAAAAATAAATATTAGTAGATTGCATCTTAAAGTTTATTTAGCCCTAGTTTGACAAATACACGTCTTACCAACTTATATTCTTAGAAAACTTAATAAGAACAGACGGTTTTCAATGTTTTCGAATTTAGAATATTCTAGTAAATCAATTAAGTTTGTGATATATACTTTTTTATTTTCTAATTTTGAAGTTGTAATGGCACAAAACAAAGTAATGTTTTGCGTCGTTGATGTGAAATTTTTTATTTGAGATTATTTTATAAAATTTAATAACAATATTGATGTTTTCATTGAAAAATTTAGCTCATTTTAAACAGTAGAATTCGGTTATTGTGATCATTTTGAGACTAGTGCTTTTTGATAACAATAGCCGGCTGATGGATAACATTAAATAATGGATATAAAACATTAAAGTGTCGTGGAACCGACTGATAATGATAACAATAGCCAACTATACCGTTATATTATTATTATCCCATTGCCATTATAACATTATCTTATTATATTCATTACCGGTATCCATTTCATAATAGCTTACTATTGAAAATGACGGCTTTTCAATACAGTAAAACTAATAGCTATAATAAAAGTTTTAAATTATACATATAAACTTAAAGACAAACAAACAGGAAAACGATGTGTAAATAAAATTATAAATGTAAATAAAATTATTATTAGCATTAGTATTGAATGCAGAGTATACAGGGTGTTCCTAAAAGATCTAGTCAAATTTAACAACAAATGCTACGCATTAAAACAAAGCAAACCAACAAATATAAACATGGGTTCGGAAATGCTTCCTTTTTGAGATAACACAATGTGAAGTTATGTAAATTGCATTGACCGATTGTCTTATAATCGCTGTGGAAATAAGTACCGTATGAATTTTCTGTATGCAGTTTCCGTAGGTATGTATTTTCGGACCCACGTTTATATGGACTTTTTTCTTTATTATGATACGTAGCATCTGTCGTTAAAATTTGCAGGAAAATTTTGTATATCAGCAATTCTTTGCAATTTAAAACGCAATTTTAACGTTTATATCTATAAATTATTTAATACATGATATACAGATTTGGAATATTTTTAAATATTGTAAGTCATTGTAAGTCAATATCTTCAAAAATTTTGCATTTTATTGACCAATTTGCAATTTTTTTTGTGTTTATTTTCCGTTAGTTGTAGATGTAAGAGCATTAAAATCCGGTCGTGTAAGAGAGAGAGAGGCCATTACAGTAATGGCAGGTTAAAACCCCAAACATTATGTAGGAAGCGTTTCTTTTCATCGTTATTAGGTAATATCATAGAAGAAGAGAAACGAGATTCTTATCATTATTGTCGATGGAGGATATAATAATAACACTTTTGTTGTGGAAGTTCATCCACCGACGCGTGTAACACTTTGGGGCGCAGGCCATCACGTGATAGGTCTTTTGAACCAATGGCAGAGATGCTCGCGTTAGGTTGCCCAAATAATCGTCGTAACGGGGCCTTATGCATTCTTCAGGTTGCTGCATCTCGAACACTATTATTCGCAATTGCATTTTCCAAGATTTCGAGTAGTTTGTTGTAAGGTAAGTGTAGAAATAATCGCTGTTTCGGAAGTTTACGTTGCATTAGTAGTGTTTGTTTTTTTTTTTAGCATTCTCAGGTGTGGTTGTCGCACGACAGTCGGGTGTGTTATGTGTGACTATATGGTTGTGTCCTTGCGCGCGAATCCAGTGTAACTGCAATCACGACGGTTTTTAGGGTGTGTAAACCGCAGTGCGTGGCACAAAGGCAGTTTTAATGGCTATTATAGGTGGATTAATGGTTTTTGCTTACAACCCGACGCATTGTACAATGCTGTAAAAAAATAACACGAGCGCCTCCGGAGTTGGGGCTGAGGCACAGTGACACCTCGCCCCAAGCCTTGACCGACACACTGTAGCTAATGCTACTATAGGATATGGGGTGTGTTATTATACGTCAACTTTTGGCTCAATACCAAATATCAGTTTTGTCTCCGTGACAAACTTTGTTTGACTGTTTTTGTTTTTCAAGTTGGATTTTAATTTTGCATTGGGTTGGGTGGCATTGTCATGTTATTTCTTGCTGTATTTTTATTTTATTAGCTTTTTTTTGTGTACAGTACTTTACATCATGTACTTTTACTATACTTTAAAGTTGTCTGCGGGTAGTCATATTTTTTATACAGGGTGAGTCAAAAGTTCGGTATACCATGATAATATTATAAAGGCTATTACAATGAAACTTTTGAGTTTTGGATATGATAGCATTATCATAGGGGTCTTTACAATGGTGTTATTTGCATTGACCTCGCATTGTTACAAACCAAAAATCGCATTAAAAAAATAGACAAATGACAAAAAATAGTTACAAATGACAAAAAATGACAAAAAATGACAAAAAATGACAAAAACTAGTTACAAATTGACAAAAATGACAAAAAATAGACAAAAAATATGACAAAAAATATGCTAAACTATGACAAAAAATAGTTACATTAGAAACTATGAGTCGTAGATATTAAGTCATATTTAGAAAACTGTAGCCACTGGACCATTTAGTAAGAATCCACTTTTGTTTTATTTTCAATAATGCAACCGAAATAAAAATTGGTACAACAGTAGAGAGGCGCCTCTACCACAGCTTCGCTGCAAGTAACTCATACAATGCAGTGAAGTTCAGTTGCTGCATGGTTAATTTAAATTCCGAATTTAAAGATGCATAACAACTATGAACTAAAATAACTCCACTGAAGAGCATGGATGACTTGCAGAGAAGGTGTTGTAGAAGCAGCTCTTTATTTATGTATCAATTTTAATTCGGTTGCATTAAATAAAACAAAAGTGAATTTTTATCAAATAGGGTGTTGGCTACACAACTCTCTGAATATGACTTGGTAGCTACAAGTTTCTAATGTAACAATGCGATTTCCGGTTTGTAACGATCAATGCATATCACATTGTAAAGATCCCCTGTGAAAGTGCTATTATATCCAAAACTAAAAATTGTCATTGTCTGTGTAATAAAATTGCTTTCATAATATTTTCATAGAAATATACTTTTGAGTAGTTCACTGTAGGATATCATAAGTACGACCTTGTCGGGATAAAATTCATAGCTTTATGATTGACAAAAAGTTTAATCGTAAACTTATATCGACGTTTAAAAGTTAATAAAAAAAAGTTTACGGTAACATCAAACATATTGCAGGATAATTATTCAATCTTCAACTGATATTAGCTTATGATAAAAAATTTCCAAAATGAACTACATACAAGCTGCCAAAAATAAATTACAATATGTACAAGAACAGCATTGCTAATTCTGATATGAAATTCTTCAATATGCATACCATCTATTGATTAAATATTGAATCAAAATTTTTGTTGATTTTTTGTTGAATAAGGAATTCTTGTTTCAGCTTAATTTGATAAATCCACTATAAATATTTTTAGGGCGTGTCATTTGTTTGGCAGGGTTGGGAAAAAGTTAACTCCCACGTTGAGTGTTGTCATTTTATTTGAGCAAAATCTCATCCTGTTTAATTCCAAAACATTGCGTGTGAAATGTGGGCTCGTTTGTGTTTGTTTAGGGAAAAAAGAACCGTAGACCAATTCTCTTTTTGGGGGGAGCACCGACAAAGGGCGCCATGTTTCTGGTTGGTGAGCGTGTATATCACGAACACGGTTTATTAGCCATAACCCACAGGCGAAGCCGAGGCAACGCCCACGCGTCCGTGTGCACGCGACAATTTCTTTAGAAGCCCACTGCAACAGAGTTTACAGAGTAGGCTTATATCACACCCGCCAATTAGAAGTAAGTTTATTTAATACATCGGCTAAATTCATTGATATCTAATCTGTCTGTCTGATGTGTGTTTTTTTTTTGTGTGCGTTAAGGTTGATAAAATGTGTGAAAACGAAACGCGTGCTTAATTTTCAGAGCTACAAGGTTGATGAAGGGTTGAAGGATGGTGTTGATAACAATCTTAATGACGAAATTTTGCTTGTCAAGTAGCTTCATTAAAGCACTCAATTTGTTAGTTAACTCTTTTCTGCGTTTGCTCGTGTTTATTAATTTTATCACTCCACAATTAATTAGACTTTTCTTTTTTGGTGGTGATTAGATTTTTATATATATTTTGAGATTAAGTTATTTGTTTGATGTATTTTTATATGACGTGAAAAACCACGTAAATATGCATGCTATGTTAAAATGATTGTAGCATTTCGGTTTATACTCGATTAAAGTGACTGGTTTTGATGAATAGAATTAGAGATCGATTAATAGTGTAATGAATCAGAGAATAAAACATGGCTGTATAACGTACAACACGTAGTCGCATTACACGGTTAGTCTACTTTTAAATATAACAAAAACACAACAACGATCATAAAATTAATGTTATGCTGTAGGCCTATAAGCATTACGCTACGTTTAGACTATTTAAAAAACGTTATATATTTAGTATACAGTTGTATGAATTTGTTAAAATTGAATTGATATCAAGGTCAATGTCATATGCAGCTTATTTTCATTTATTTTCATAAAAAAAAGTATATAATTTTTGTTAGTATATTTATAATTACTTACCTTTATCTCTTGAACCAATTCATAGAAAATCTTTAGTTGACCATTGAATACATGTGTATTGAACACAGTTACATTTGGTCATGGCTTAAATTATTTTTAAATACAGGGTGTTCATCATTAAACTCCAACATCGTCGTTCGGATAAACAGAAAATGTTGGAGTTTCATGATGAACACTTTATACATTACTGTTTATTGAAAAATTAAATTTTATTGTGTACTTTTCTGTTAACTGAGAATTCCTTATGGTGCATAGGTTCCAATTTAGGTATGATAAAACAAATAAAAACGTGTTGATTTTATGATTAATGGTTCATTATGAAGTGTAGCATGGATCGGTTTTTTATTCTCCACAACGAATGGCTGCTCACGTAATGAAGTAGTAGACTATAAGTAGATAGTAAACTATATTTAGTTTTGTGTACAACAATGTCTTGAAATTGCTTAAAATGTTGGTATATCGTCAGCTAACACTTTTCGTGGAAAAACGAACTCTTTGTGTGACAAAATCTCAAAATTTGGATTTTTTATTTAGACACATAACCACACATTGATCCGTCTAAATTTGATACATGTTTAACGACTCCAGCCTGTGTTCAAAATTTCAGCTCTGTATGTCATCGAAAACCTGCCATAAAAAGAGGTCAATGATGTTAAACCATTTCAAAGTAAGTTAAATAAAAGAGATTAAAAACAACAACAACAACAATCAAATGCTTAACCATCAAAGCGACTTCTCAGTTAACAGAAAAGTAATATAGTTTTTGATGAATTGTCAGATAAATACGTTTACATTTTTTTTACGTTATTATGTAACTTGTGTAACGTCAGTACTAGTGTTGTAAATCTTACTTAAATTCTTTATTAGAACTTAAAACATAATTACTTTTTTTTTTATCGTTTTCATAATAGTTTTTACACTTGTTTATAATGTAAAAAAAAAAAGTAAAACTCGTAAAAAATAGTAAAATGTTTTACTTTTTAATGTGACATTTAAAAATAAACTAAGTACTCTTACAATTCATTAGGAAAAAGTTTTACTTTTTCAAAAGTGAAAATAACGGTTTTCTCAAATATCCATTGAACCATAAAACAGGCGTTGTTTGTTTGTTTGTTTGTTGTTACGCACTAAATTAATGGGATTGCTATGGGAGATTGTTCAGTTATTACGAGGTTGATATTGCTGTGGTTGCAAGTTGTCTAATAGACTCGTATTTTCAACTAACAATCGAGTAAGATAAAATTAGATAAATCCTAATTGTACGGATCTTCGACACAAGTGGTGATGGTGGAAGTCGAACACATTTTAGATGAAAATCATAGGTGAGATGGAAATCATATGTCTATTGAACTGTTTCTAAATGGTAAGTGATGGCTTCATAATACATTGACATAATACGATTGAATTCATTTTTTGTTTGTTAGATTAATTCGTCAGTTTTTCTTTATTCAATTCACAGTTGTTGATGGTGAGATTACTGAACAAAAAAATGTTATCTATCTCTATATATTATAAATACGTTTATAAATGACGAATAAACATTGTTTACGTAGATATGGTTATGTAGATACAGATTAATTTGCATAAATCATATATTCAATTTAGCTGTGATTTACAGGGTTGATGATAAAGATTGAACAGTGATTGTTTATCGTTTTGTTTAAAGAAAAATTATTATAGACAATGTTAAGTTATTTCGAATTTTCTAAATTTATTAATTATTTTTATAAACAACATATTTTTATATAAAGAAGTGCATTAAAAATTCTTTTTAAGCACATTCTTTATCTTTATATAGCCTACTGTCATATACAGATATACTGTAGGTTTATGTACATACATAATGCAAAAAGTTCATTTTTGATTTCTGAATGTTTCGATTTATGCGAAATTGTAAACATGCATAAATTGAATATCAAAATCACTCAGATTGCATAAATTAAAAATTCATGCAATCTCTTGACTAATTTCGATATTCAATTTATGCATGTTTCGAGTAATTCCAGTTTGGATTTTTGCGAATTTTTATTAATGCAAATTTTGATTGATGCCTAATTAAATTTATGCGATCGTTGAGTAATTCGATATTTGATTCATGCGAGTTTTGAGTAATTACATTTTTTGGTTTTTTGCAATTTTCGATTAATTAATTTGTATATGCGATTTTTTTTCACATTGTGCTTATGCGGGTTTTAATTCATGTGAAGGATTTATGCGGTTCTCGTTTTATGCGTTTTTTGGAACATTGGACTATACAGTATATTCTCATAAACGACTGTAGATGACAGTATGCGTTCAATTCCTAGCTCGCTCTCACTCACTCACTCACAAACTCACAAGTGAATATAATAAAAAAGTATAATAAATATAGAAGGTACGGTATATTTTATATATAATAAATATTGATATAGAGTGTCTATCTAAGTATATCCATGTATATTTAAGTTATATACAGCATATGAAGAAGCGATAATAAACATTCGGAACCGATGTTTTTCCGATACTGGCGTCAAGTTTTTTCATATTTGTTTATTCGGAAAGCAAGACAGACTTCTCGAATTATTGAAAAAAAAAATTAAAGCATTCTTGTTATTTTTTTTTCGGCTTCATTTACCAGTTTCTTGTATACGTACTGTAGTCTCTCATACAGCTGTTGGACAAATTGCATATGGTTGGCCTCATGCGCAACAGATGCTATTAGAAAATCGAGGTTGGCGTCGAAGATATGTTGTGTCTAGTTTTAGTTTGACGTATAAATAGTATAAGATAGTAGTTATAGAATGTAGGAATCAGTTTTAGTAAATACTCAACGTTGCATCAGGTTAATGTAAAACATCCAAATAATAAAAGCAGCAAATCAATATTCTCTTATCATGTTTCGAAAAGATTCTCAGATACTGTATATGGAATTTTATGTTTACTTCATCTTGTTAATTACTGCTTATGTTTGTGTTGGTATGGCAACACATTTGTTATGTTATGATTACGTTTGTTTTTATCGGTTGTCATGGAAACATTGAGGCACGGAAAGAGGCATAGAGAAACAGACACTTGGCTTTTATATTGTTTAACAATTAGATAACCCGTGCTGTAGCACGTGGAGATCTTGCTCTCTTCACGTTGTACTGTTGTTATGATTTTGGAACTAACAGAAAATATCAATATATCGTTAACAAAGCTGCCAAGTTGTACAGTTGTTTATAATTTGCTCATCACCAACAATATCCGTTTATTGATAAAGTAATTTTTTTTTTCATAAATAAGCCATTTGTGGAGATCTAAGTAATAATCTGTTTATACAAATCTAATCGCACGCATCATCTACATTTTTTTTTGTCTTTCTAGTTTAATAACACAGTGTATCTTTAACCCGTCATTTTGGATGACGAGACCTGATGGAAAAATTTAAAAACAATTTTAAAAAATAATTAACCACTTTAATAAAAAAAAAATTAAAATATATAAAAGGCAAGTCTCTTTATTTCCATGTTTTCATGACAATTATTAAAAACACACTTAGCACACAACAAAAATCATAACAACAATACAACGTGAAGCGAGCAAGATCTCCACGTGTTATAGCACGGGTTAACTAACTGTAGATGATGCGTGCGATTAGATTTGTATAAACAGTTTATTTCTTAGATCTCCATAAATGGCTTATTTATAAAAAATTACTCTCTATCAATAAACGGATATTGTTATTGGTGATGAGCAGATTATAAACAACTGTACAACTTGGCAGCTTTGTTAACGATATATTGATATTTCTGTTGGTTCATTTTATAAACGGTTTATATGAACAATGATATTTTATTTTCAAATTTGGATTGAACTTAAATATCGTTACTAATGCATACAACAATAAGTACATTATAAATAACAGTATACAGTGTAGTATATTATTTTATACTAAATTTAAGCCTACATTTGTCGTGTAAGTTTAGAAATGGCGAAACACGCTAACACCAAGTTGTTTTTGAAGCTTGATTAAGCTTTTATACGTGTTTGTAATAAGTTTATGAAAAGACACTACGTCAGCTTTTTCACGTGACAACATTTCTTGTATATAATAAGATAAGCAAAAAATTGATTTCTCGTTCGCTCTTGTGCGACATCATTACAAATGGCAAGACAGCCAATTCATCACTATTCACAAGTTTTGCAATCAGATACGAGAGCACAATTTACTAAATTGGGAGCAAAAAAATAATATTTAAACAACGGAAATTGAGGTTGAAAATTAATGAAGGTATCATCGATGCTATAACTTTTTTGTTGCCATCTGCGATTTTTTTTCCTTCAGTTTATTATTGTTTTTCCTTTTTTGCATTGTGTGTTTATTTAATCGACTCGCAGTGAAGCGTGTATAGCTAATTATGATTTTAAACGATGATAAGAATATCTCATTAATCTCAGTAATTGGGACAGCTATGTGGGGGTGAAAATGGAAAGTGATTATCGGCTATATTTTAATATCCACATAGAGAATATACACTACGGTGTGTATATCAACACTAGATAAAATACATGAAATGCAAAAAAAAATACGAAAAACTAGGTTTCTAACAAAATTGAACGTCAATTATCTTCTGTAAGCTAAATTTTTCTAGGTGACACGTAGTGTGGTTACTATCATTACAAATTATTAGTTTTGAAATAGTTGATGAAATATAATATAATGTATATTGTACAGGGTGTTCCTAAAAGTTCAACCACAGATGCTACGCATCAATACGAAGCAAAATGTCGTTAAAATTATAAATGTGTCTCTTCTGAGATAACAGGGTGAAGTCACGTGAACACATAAGCCTATGGTTTCATAATCGCTGTAGGTATGCATTTCCAGACTTATGTTTATATGGACTTTTTGCTTTGTATTGATGCGTAGCATCTGTGGTTATAAGTTGACAAAACCTTTCAGGAACACCCTGTATAGATAATCTAGTTCATCCGATTTTATATGAAACACGTGAAATAAATATAAAATGTATATAATATAAACTTGGTATCAACACTTTTATCACGTCGTGTATTGCACAAACTCTTGTTCTAGAAAAGGGATCGTTGTGGGAGTTCGGTTGACGTGTTGTTTGTTACCAGTTCAATAAATTACTACTTCCCGATCATAAATGAGTATCATAAACAAGGGGACAGCTAGCTACTGTGTTTGAGTGTTTGTTAGCCATGTTTTGTGTCGACTCTATTCGGCCAGACATGATTTAAGAATAGGTTTGTATTGGTACAATATCCGTTATCGTTAAAGTGTGAAATAACCTGAAATGCGAAAAACCCGTAAAAGTTGAAATACCCGACTTTCAACTTGATATTCACGTTATGATTTTAGATGATTCACGCAACAACAAAAAATAATTTTTTTGAACTGGAGAATATTTTGTTGTTTGACGCTTTATTTTTTTTTTTAAGGCATTTTAGAAAAGACAACAATTTTGATATAACGTAGAGGCAGACAGCAAATTAGCATTCAATTCCTCAATATTACCTCAATGTGCTGAATGACATACACTTTGCATGATCAAACGAAAATGAGCGTTCCGAAAGGGATGGTCCTAAAACACAAAAATTTGAACTTTTCCTCAATATTACAGTCTCAACTGCAGTTTCAACTTGCACGTCACGTGACCACGTGCAAGGATTCGATTGGCTGTCTGCATGTGACGTCAAGCATGGAAAACGTCACTTTTTGGTATTGCAAAGTGATTGTCATTCAATATGTTGGAGAAAATTTAAGAAACTTTGATTGCTAGTTTGCTACCAGTCGTAGGCTGCTCTTTATGTTAGCTTCATTTGTGAATTTGAGTATGA
>JAQIWH010003528.1:0-19631 GCA_034695005.1 Cryptops parisi
CTTCGTTTCATTAAATTAAACATTTATTATTTTGTTGATTTAAGCATGTACTGGATGAAAGACCATAAAAAGCTTTTAATTTAATCAAGATATACGTATTTTGGATATTCCTTCCCGTTTTGTTTATTTATACGCTTTATATTAGCTTCACTTGTGAGTGAGTGAGAGCTGGAAATTGAACGTATACTGCCATCTACAGGTGTTCATAATAATATAGTCCAATGTAACAAAAAATGCAGAAGTTGTAAATGGAACTACTCAAAACTCGCATAAATCGAATATCACATTACATTATTCAAAGATTGCATTGATGTAGATTCGCATAATTGAATTCGCATAAATTAAATTCGCAGAAATCGAAAATGCAATAACTCAAAACTCACATAAATCGAATATCGAATTTCTCAAAGATCGCATAAAATGAAACTATAGTAATGATAAATAATAAAAAAATGCATCTTGATTAAAATAAATGCAATTTTTTAAGCTTTTTCATCCAGTATATATGTCAAAAATGAATCAACAAAATATTAAATGTTTCAATACTTATGACGTTTTAATAAGTGGTCATTTCACTGCCGCACCCTTTATACTGTAAGTGATTATTCTTACTGTATATTTACCTTACGCAGCAGCCTGCTCGTCCTCGTCCTCGACTCCCTTGGTCAAAATATTGCAGAACTTTTTCAAGTCGAGCTTTCCATTGCCATCGATGGGTGCTGATTCAAAGGCATCGTCAATCTGTTATAACAAATAAAATACAGGTATTACTTTATATTATGGTACTAAACTTTAAGTTTTGTATCCCGGGTTGTGTCGTAGTCACATACCTCTTGAGCACTGAATTTGTCACCCCATGTCGTGAGGTCATGCTTGAGCCTATAATGAAAAGTTTAAAACATGTAGAAAGCCGAGCAAGACGTCATTAGCAAAAATGAAATAATGTTAAAATTGAATCACATTGTCTTACTTGTCGACTGGGCATGTTCCATCGCCTTCATCGTAGACTCCGAAAGCCTTCTGGATGATGTCTTCCTCATCCGAACCTAAGTTTCGCAAATAATAAGATGATGTAGATCGGAGAATCTTATACGGTGTTACAGTTTAACTGTTTTGTGGTTGCACTTTACCTGAGATTCTGTCACCAAAGATAGACAAGAACATGGTGAAAGTGATGGGGCCAGGGGCTTCGGCAATCATCTCGTCGAGTTCTTTCTCACCAACGATCCTTCCTGTAAAATTTAAAGAGTGTGGTACGTTAGGTCCACGTGTTCATTGGAGTTTTTGGGATATCAGCAACACCTAATCAGATTTTCTTTAATAAATGAAATTAAGAAAATGCCAGAAACATCATTATTGCGATGTTAAGTTAGGATTATCAGATTTTTCTACTCGAGTATGTCCATACCACGAATATTTATTTATGCCACGCACGATTCAATGAACTCGGATTTAACGGATTTTGGAAATCAACGGAATTTCAATACACGTGACAGATAACATTTAGTTCCTTCTTGGTGCACGTTTGTCTTAGCAGTTTTAACCAGTTTTCGTTAATTATTACCAACATGAGCCACAACACCCCCACCCTCCTTGCTTAGTACGGTACTGATTACCATTTATACATTAATTTATTAAATTTTCTTATGGTTCTTGTATCTATGATAAATACATACATACAAAAATCATAAGAAAGACAATCCTTGGAAACAACAATCAGCTATTATGGGTTTGGAGACTTTTGGTCATAAGGACTATTGGTCATAAGCACTCTTGGTCATAGAACTATTGGTCATAAATATTGTTCGTAGAAAAAAAATGTTTTGAATCAAAACTTTTAATACAAAAATATAATTAGAGTATCGTACTTGAAAAAAATAAACTATTGTTTAATTATTTTATTAAAAGTTCTATGAGCAATACTTATGACCATTAGTCCTTATGACCAAGAGTTCTTATGACCAATAGTCCTTATGACCAATAGTCCATCACCAATAGTCCTATGATCAAAAGTCCGGACACGCAATTATGAACACAGTCTCTTTTCTGATATTCCGTTAGCTCGAGAGTCTACTGTACTGTCAGTAAAACGGCATTGTCTTACCTGATTTTCATACTTATCAAAATTTACCCTAAAGGGATGTGCAATTTTAAATAAATAAATTTAATCATACCCAAGGAGTCATAGGTGGATCTGAGATCATTCTTGTCCAAGAAGCCATCTTTGTTGGCATCCATGAGTTGGAAAGCCTGCGGATTGACAAAGATACAATAAAAATTTGCAAAGAAATGATGCTTTGAGCGGTTGAATTGTAATTTTCATTCTAATCACCATTATTTACCTCTTTGAACTCCTGCACCTGTCTCTGGGAAAACATGGAGAAGACGCTGGAGCCAGTTCTCTTGGCTCGCTTAGCAGAGGAGCGTGTGCTTCCACTGCTAGCTGGAGCTGGGCTTGCTGCTGTGGGGGTGTCTCCGCCGCCGTCCTCTCCTTCCTTCTTCTTCTTCACCTTCTTCTTCTCTTTTTTATCATCCGCCTATGTAACAAAATAAGACTACATTAAGAACATGAACCATAAGTTTTGCGCCATTGTTTTTAAATGATTGATTCACTCGCGCTTGTATACAGGGTGAATCTGAATGGCCTGTACAAACTTCGGGAATAATGTGTTCTAGGGACTCAACTGTATAAAGAACATGTAGTCGGAAATGCTTGCTTCTGGAGTTATGACGGTTCGAAGTTTGCCTGCAATGGCAATGGGAACAACAAATTAGGCGATTTCACGTGATAATTTCGCCAAACATTGTATGCAAACGTTGAACCGCTGTAACTCCAGGAGCAACCTTTTCCGACCCCACGTTCATAGGACATTTTCTGTTTGTCTGGGTCCCTAGAACTTATTTCCAAAGTGTGTACAGACCATTCAAGAGTCACCATGGTACCAACCACCTACATTGTACCACCACCACCAGGTTCACAGTAAGGACAATATAACCTGTGTTTTATCACTCAGTTAACATGTTGAACTCTTGTTAAGCATTTCAGTTCTTGGTTTATGTATTGGAGAACAAGTTCTTTTTAAAGGTTGCGTCATGTGAAGACAATATTCAACAATTTATATATTGCAAAACCTCGATCTTCGTTTTTTCGTTAAACTTCAGGGTTTCTACCATGAAACGCCAACATTGTCATTCAGTATAAAGTTCTAATGTTTCAAAGAAACTGAAAATGAATTTAATTTTCAAAGGTTACAGTACACAATTAAGAAAATTGTAATCTGTTTCAAAGTAAATATTAAATTTCATACTAGTTTATTTTTATTCTACGCGATAACCCGTGCAGAAGCACGGGTGTTGCAGCTGGAGCTGCTTACAGACTCACCAACATGCAAATATACAAACCTACAGACCAAGTAAATTATATTGTTAGATGTTTTGGTAACTTTAATGTTCCTGAAGAGCGTGAAAAAATATTGTTTTGCATAGTACTATTAAACACACTATATGCAATGTGTAGCTGATACAACTTAGAAATCATTCATTTTCAGCAAGAAGTGCTAGACAGTATAAGCTAATTTTATTATTTAATATGTCAAAGAAAAATAAAAGTAATTTAGGTTTTATGTAGTTTTTTTTTATACCCAAAATAAACAAAATTCTTTGTCCCACTTAAAATATAATTAGCAATGTACTAAGTAAGAAATTCTTTCATCTCTTTATTCTTTTTCAAAATAAACAAGTGATTTATATAGAAAACTTCAACATTCTTGCATTCGAGTACATAAATAAACGCAGTTTCAAATTCCTTTGACGAATGAAGTTGATTAATGACACTCGGATACCACTGGCAGATGATGCTTCATGGTATCACAGTGTGGTGAAATAGTTTAGAAATGCTGATCTAAAACCGCACAGTTCGCATGAACCCATTTGGCCTGAATCTAAGTCATTTAGCCGTAATTCTATACTGTCGCCCCGGAAAAGAAATGTGTCCAAATTGTCTTTTTCAAGTGTGTGCGTGAAAAGTTGCACATTTTAACGTCCTTAGCAAGCTAAAGAAGCGATGTTATTCTGGGGTTCGATTATCTTTTTTCTGCTTCTCGAGATGTGAAGGTCTAAAAATAGACGCTTCCTTTAATGGCGAAGACGCAAATCCCTACGTCATCGACGAGGGAGGGGTTGCAGAAGAAACAAAACGGTGAAAGTGGGGAGGGAGGGAGGGTGGGGGTTATCTAGTGTACTTTTGATGTGTGCGTGTCGTAGTATACTCTTTTGGCTTTTATCAAATAACAGGGGCTGCGAGTTTTGTTTTTGCGCGTGCCCCACTGAGCTATAGCCATTTTTGGCAAAAGACGAATTTACCAACTCTCTCTCGCTCGAAACCCATGGCTAGAGACTAAGAATAGGTTTCTGCTGCTGCAGCATGAGTAGGCATTCACTTTATTCACGTGTTGAGTAAAGAATGTAGCATGTTGCCTGCAGTATATACTATCGGTCTTGTACGCAAAATTCAAACGAATACAATTAATCCTAGAGGGTGTTCGAAAATCTAACTTTTTGAGATTTTCGGATGAAAATTCTCCCAAGTGAATTTTCACACAACACTTTAATACAGTGAACTTTATACTTTTAGATACTCAAAGAAAGAGGATCATCTATCCTGTTTATACAGATTATATACACAAAATATATTTTTTTCTTTAAGTTATGCTTCATTGAACACAAGGGTTCATTTAAATCGGTGTTTTAATTCCGATACACTTGTGAGCTCGTGCGAATTAGCGATTTATTGATGAATGGGGTTATTAAGAGCGTATTAAGAATGAATGGTTTATGGTTTGATCAATGAATGGATTATTGTAACTATTTGATTACTATATGGTTTGCACCAAGTAATTTTTAACTAATTAGGTGTAGTGATGGATTAAATGCATAAAACTATTTACAGTGTTATTTTTGTCATATATATGTATAGCATTGATTCAAACTGCATGAAATTAGAATTGCAATAATTTATTCACAATTTAGTGAATATTTCATTAACTATCGGCTCTATAACTTTATTTTGTGATCTATTCCTGATTAATTACTTAATTTTTAATTAACTACTGTTTAATTTTCAACTATAACTAAACAATAGTCAATAAACAATACAATTGTTAGCTTCAGTGTTTCACATCAATTATTGCTCTAGATTAATACAAAATCATATACTTGTGTATCTTTTAATTACATATGTATAAAAATACTTTCACTTTAGTGGTTTATATTATTTATTTGAGTACTTTCCGGTTATAGCGGGTCCCGTCTGATATTTCAATTTGTTTGTACTTGGTTATGGGTTAATATTGCAGGTTAGGTTAGGTAAAACAAAGAAACGTATTAAATGTATGATTGCGTATGATTTTGTATTGTTTTCCTAACTTAACCTGCAAAATAAACCAAGTACTAACAAATAGCAACATCAGACGGGCCCCGCTATGACCGGAAAGTACCTTTAGTTGAGTACAATTTTGTATAAAATGGTGGTTGAATTACAAGTGAAAATATTGTCACATTAATACAGTATGGTACTTACCACAAACCATTTTACTATTTTAAACACACTATTTTGTTTGGTATAATTTACGTTTAATTTAAATGTTATGTTTTGATGTAAAAGAACGTGAATTGTGCAGAAAAGAACTAATGTTAAACTTAGTTGATTTTGCATTTGTATGATATTGAAATGTTAACTGAACAACCATACTCAGAGGTATCAAGAAACTACATACATATACAAATAAAGTCACCGGCTAAGAAGATGATCCAGGCGTTTTGTAGAAATGCATAGCCTGTTTTGGTAAAGTATGAAATAACATCTTGTATACAAATAATTGTGTTGCTTAAGGCTAGTTTAGGCAATTTTACAACATTTTCTCTAAAAGTATCTTAAATCTTAAAATTTAGACTTAAGCTGAATAAATTCAAACCTAATCTCAAATCTTAACTACCGTAACGCAACTATGTTTTATACTAATTTCATACTTTGCCATTGACAGGCTGGGCATTCTATAGAATATAGAATGACCATTCTATATAATTGGCGAGTTTATTTTGCCATATGACAAACCCCACGGGCACGGCACATTAACATCCAGATACTGTACCTACCTTTCCGGTAACATGTATACAGTATGCAATTGGAGGGCTTGGAGCAATATAATGATAAGCCACATTTTAAAAAATTGTGGTGAAAAACTGATGAAATTCTGGTGAAAAACCTCATAAAGTGCCATTCTGAGCAACAAAGTGATTCTCGATATTATGAAGCCATTTTCTGGAACATCCAGGAAGTGGTAAAGTAGCAAGCTAGAAACCGTACTAGAGGAACAGTTTGATGTAAAAATGTCATTATTTGAAAAAGTGTGACTAATCATTATATTGCTCAAAGCCCCTTTATAATTGTATACTAAACAACATTTTCAACTTCGAATCAATTCAAAATTTATTAGTCAATTAGTTGATTTATTTTTTTTTGAAAATGTATTAATTTATTTTATCTTATAAACTGTCTAATATATAAATGTTAACCTAATAACCATGCAAGAGGGACTGTAAAACTAGATATGAAACAAACTTTAGTCTACAACCTAACTGTATATAATAATAATAATATCAAACAACGTTTTCAAAACATACCATGTGGAAGGTTGTGGAGGGCGACTACGGAGAGCAGCAGACGACGCAACTAGCTAGTCCCGTGTGAGCGACTGAGCTGACCCCCCTCCCAGTGTTTCGAGGCCTAAAAAGTCTCGGCAGCACTTCCCACAATACACTGCAACTTTTTTTCCACCCAACCCTAAAACGGACTCTTTGCCCTCAATTTTGTCGAAAAACGTCACGGTCTGCTAAGAGGTGCAATGCTCACGTATATTCTGCGCACACCGTCATGGCTACATGTATTTGCCCAAATTCCTCCGTTCCTTCGCAATTATCCAATGATCATCAACTTGTTGTAGCGTAGTTTTTAGTATGGAACAGTAATTAGGAAATTTGTTTTTTAACGGATTGATGACATATTATTTGGTTTTTGTTTGTGTTTAATCAAGTTATCGTTGTCATGTCTTAAAAAAAAAGCTGAATTGCGAACTTGAAAAGAATCCATTGCACCCCGCGTGATAAGGAGCTTTGCGGCAATCGGATACTATTACAGAAACTTTGTTTGAGTGTAAATGCAAGGGTAAATTTCAAATTCTTTGTATAGTTTTTCAAAATTTCAAAATTTAATTGATATGAGTTTCAGTTTATTTTATAACAAAATAAAGAACAAATGCTTAAAATATTAATGTTTTATTAATTTCATTTTTTGTTTGGATGTATCAACTTTGAATCACAAAATCTATTCACATCAGCAGAAACTAATTAAAATTTTTATTCGCTTTGTGTTGGTTAACTTTTTTGTTGTTTAACTTCAGTTTTTTGCTAAATCTTCCAGTGTTGGTATGAAAAAGTAGTTTTTAAAATTTCTCGATAAAATGTATTTTAATTTAAAATAATTGTAAGGTGAAATATTTGACCCAACTATAGAATAAAGAGAACGAAAAAAAAAAGAAAAGGTCTATTCTTCTGATCTGGATGAAAAAGAGTGGATAGAAAAGTTCTTAGTGTGTTTCTGCTCTCATTTCTCGCTCCGCTTTCGGTTATGTTGGGCTCATTGCCAATTAGCATCGTCGCAGCATCTTTTAGCTATGCGTTGCCATGAAAGGAGTGTGATCGAAATCTGATCCCACTCTCTAAGCTAGAGATAGGCTGCCATTTTTATACATTAACACTGAAGAAGAAAAAACTACAAAGAAATTCCATTTATGGAGAGTAAAGAACAAGATAATAATGATGATGATGATGTAATGTTAGAATGTCAAGTTTGCTCCGATACTATGTTTTGATAGTGTGAGAAAGATGCGAGAAGTGTCAATGAACGTTATGGACTTTTTTTTTTTTTGTCGTTCGGTGAAAGTCTCATCCCAAAGACAACCTCTGTCTTAATTTAACTGCTAGCAAAATTGCAAGTGGAACAATGACCATGATGTCAATATAGAAATACGTACAGTTTTTTTCGTTTTAGAGTGAGACTTAGCATAGGTATGGAGCAATTATGGTTTGAATGTAACTACTTAAATAATATTGGCGAGTAGAAGTAAATCTCGTGGTTGGTATGGTAACTACGGGGAGTATAAAACTAAACCTGTACGGTACTTGTGATTACCGTAGTTTGTCAGTTTTAATGGGAATTTTGATATACGTGCGATTCATTTATTTGCAATACAGGTTGGAACTAACTTCTGTAATTGTAAGTATAAAACAATGCAAATATCGTATGGTTTATATTATAAACCCACTGGTAAATAACCCGTCAAAAATGACGGGAAAGTTATTTATTCATTTAACTCATATTGCTTCGCAATATTCGTTACAGTTAGAGTATCGATTTCGGTATGAATTTTGGCATATTCACATATGGTGAGGTGGCGCTAGTAAAAACGCAGTGACACTGCCACACAGTGGAAGTTTCTAGACGATTCTTGAAAATTCTAGAAAGTGCTAAAATTCTTTCTTTAAAGAAAGAACCACGTGATGTGTCTTGCCCAATGGCTATAACTGGTGAGAAGGAGTAGTAGTAGTAGTAGGAGGAGGAAGGTCGTGCTCTTTTATTAGTAGAACTAATAAATAACCCGTCAAAAATGACGGGAAGTTATTTATTCATTTAACTCATATTGCTTCGCAATATTCGTCACAGTTCTTATTCTTTGTTATTATTCGCAATATTCGTTACAGTTAGAATGTTTATTTCGGTATTTTACACACAGTGGTGCTGGTGAGGAGGTACGCGCTTGTAAAAAAAAAGCTCTCAGAACAGAAAAGCTCTCTGGAAGCTTTCAGAACTCTATTTCTACGCAGGTGCACGCAACTGGCAGAAAGAAAGAATCATGTGATGTTTCTTGTCCAATGGCAATAACTGGTGAGGAGGAGGAGGAGTAGTAGTAGTAGTAGTAGTAGTAGTAGAGTAGTAGTAGTAGTAGTAGGAAGGTTTTGTATTTTATTAGATAGGATACTATAAAAATTTCTCGATGTATGCGAGTTCTTTATATGCGATTTGACTAATATACGCACAAATATTTTCTTATATGTCAAAGAAAAGTTATTAAAATTAGTATTTGTTTAAATGTAATGCAAACACGATGTTGAAAAATGTCGATATAAACATCGATATAAAATCGATGTATCAGTATATTCCGGTTTTTTATTTTTAAAAATATGGATATCCTAGATATGCGATTAGATATAATTCCTCCGAAAAGCAAGAAAAATTCGCTTTTCTACAATTTTGTGAATTGTTTGAACTCCTGTAGTTTTTTCCACTTTATGAAAACATCGATCTATATGCGATTTTAAGTTTTTTTGCACTCTGATCCCCGCATTAATCGAGCACCACTTTTAATTTAATAGGTTGCATTAACCTTTTACACTAACGCTAGCCACATAATTAACTTAATGAAGTTAAACCAGTATTAAACATGGTATTACTTCAACTGACGTTTGGTAAAATTTGACTTTAATAATTATGAATTATGAACAGAACAGTAAACAACTTTTAGAAATAAAATTAATTAAAAATTTTCTTCACTGGCCTATAATAGTAGCATATTTAAACAACTAAAACTGCAACGTTTCGCCTTCTTTCCAGAGGCCTTTTTCAGGGAAGAAGATTATAGTTTTATTTTACCGACTAAAATTTTACTAATTTAACTACTTTATTTTTTATCTCTTTTCTTTACTACTTTTTTCTTGAAAAAACCTCTGAGACGGAGGCGAAACGTTGGAGTTCTAGTTGTTTAAAACTTGTTAATTGTTCTGTAAGAGTGGGATGACCGTGCTATGACTATTTTGATCTTTCGTTAAAATTTTAACTAGGAATTATTTTTCAAATATTGAAATTCAACTGAAGGTTCGTCATTATTTTATTACGTTATATAACTTCCATGAAAAACATCCACATCCACGTCATGAAGACTAAGAAATTCGTTTTATTATGAAAAAAATTTTTTTTTTATGAAATGCAATACATTCATTCTGAAGTCAACACAAGTTTACCACACTATTTTATTAACTAGAAAAAATATTGTTTGCGTGAGATAACCCATTTATTGACATGTTATTTTTTTTTGAAAAAAACTTTTGGTTAAGGTTTTAATCTTTATTCAACCGGCCTAATTAAAAGTTGATAGCTAAAGAGCAGACGGCTACCATCACTATGGTAATAAATTCTCGAATGGTGATTGGCCAGAGAGCCTGCACAGAGCCCTCTGTCGTCTGCCATCAAAACAAACAAACAAACAGAAGAAGGAGGAAACGGAAATGATGATATCAAGTGGAGCCTAACAGCGTCGTCTCGTTTGTTTTTGAGAGACGAGGAGGAAGAAGAAGTGGACAGTGGAAGACGAGAAGGACCGCGTAAGAAGAAAAACGACTATAAATACAAAAATAAATCAATTCATCAACAAAAATGTCGAGCGGCCTTCGCAGAAAGCTGATGCATGTGTTGGACATAGTCCTTCGAGTTCCACCCGTTTTTGCGATGGACGCCATTCTCAGCCAAGGGTATGCCTATGAGTACTCGTACCGTACGAAACCGTTGAATCCTTCGGCCGACGAGGAAGAGTCGAGTAGTACAGGTGTACTTGGTTCTGGCGATACGGCCGGCGCCACTACCACACCCATCATCTCGTCCATTAGTTTTGATTTGCAAACTGCTGTCACTTTTATTCTTTCTATGATCGGTGAGTTGGTATTGCAGACGAAAAAAAGGGACCGTAAGGCCCTTCACTAATTATTGTTGTTGTCAACAGTTGTTATTGATCGAGTAGAGATAATAAACTAGTTGGATGCACGTAACCGGTTCTGTAGACTAAAACTTAAATACAGTTTTTTGTCTCCCAACTGTTATTAATGTGGTTCATTAGCATCAATGTCAAATTGATAAAAATACTGTCACTTGGTAAATACGCATCTAGAAGAGAAACAGCAATGGACTGCTGTTAATTTTAAACTGAAACATTAATAAAGTTGTACACCGCTTCCCTATCTAAATTGCACTTTCAGGATGGGGGATAGTGAATAAGTAATAAAACAACATTTACTTTACATCCTCAAATGGTGGGCGAAAGTTCAGTTCATAAGACTGGGTTAGGTTAGAGTGAAACAAGCAAAATCATATGATATAACACATTTGTAATTGATTAATCTAATCCGGCATTACATAATTTTGTTTTATAACCTGATTCCATTTCTAGGGGCATAGCCTCGGTGTTGCCATTTGAGGACGTAAAGTGCATGTTTACCGAAAACTGTCCTTCACTTAACTTGTGCAATATGACAACTGAACTATAACCACTGGTTACAAAGGGGGATGTGAAATGCAGTAAGACCTATAGTTTATAGAACATTCATGGTATAATTAATAACGTGCATTTCAGTTTTGCTTTAGATCGTTGGAATGGTTGCATACAATGTTCAACTGTTGAAGCAAAGCTATTAGAACAACTACCTAAAATATTAGTTAAATCAACAGTGCCTATAAATTAAATTTGCAAAATTGTTTAATGATTATGGGGGTAATAAAACACAAAGGTTAGGTTACGGAATATCGACCGTTATTTGGTTTTGCTTGAAAAAGAATTTTTGTTATGTTAGTTTTTAATGAGGGCCATTTTAATGAGGCTTGTTACATGCCTATAATGTGTACCTGTTGTTGCCACTATGACTCAATTGTCTCACGGTGAAGCATTTTATAATCACAGCTTAATGTAATGCAGGATATTGATTAAGATCCGTTTGATCCAAACCTATGATGAAGCAAAGTTGTGCAAACATTGACATTTCATACGTTGTAATATTCAACCACTGTTGGATATTGCTTGTAATAGTTTTAAACCTTGACTTTAATTTTACTTTTTCTTTCACATTTCAAAAATAATAAGAGAAAGGTGGGATTGTTAGTTTGTTGCTAAAATAATAATAATAATAATTTCATAAAATCAACTATAGGCAATTTCTGTGGTATATAGAAGTATACTCACCTGGCTAATAAGATATATTTTTTTTCTGATGCAGGATTTCTTGTGACGTTTGTCATTTTTTTACTGTCACGACAACATCTAATAACTGCCTACAAGTGGATCTTCTCGTTGGGAACAATCTTTCTTTCCTATTGGAGCAACAGTACCTATTTGATGCTCAAACCTGCTGCCGACGCCCCTTTTGCGGACCGTTTCACTAGTTTTTGCGCGCACGTGTTGTTGCAAGCCATCCTCGCCCTATCGTTTTGTGTGTGTCAAAAGCGCAGCAAGATTATCGCTGTCTTTGCTGTGGTGACGTTTGTGACCCCATCCTACGCCAGTGTGTTGGTGTCGCTACCCGAGGAACACTTAAAAAACATTTCAGTGATCTCAGCGCTAATCTGTTTAACATACTACAAAATATGTTTGTTCTCCAAAATTCACGTTATTTATCTGCTGCTGTCGGGAGGAATCAGGCGGGGACGCATGATCATGCGTTACTACGGTCTTCACACCTTGCTCGAGAACGAGTGGTTAAGATTGAACATACCGCACGTTTTGAGGATCTTCTGGTTCACGCGGGTGGTCGAACACGTCGTTTTTCTTTTTGCCGATCGTGTGCAAGGACCCGATGAAATTCAGAACGTAATCAACCTGTCATTGCTCAGTGTATCATCCGTGATTAAAGACCTGTTGGTGAAAGGCTGCGACACCATGATTGCAGTGTTGGGAATGACGAGTGTAGTGGCGTCGATTTCCCACTATCTCGGGTACGCTATGCACTGTTTTCTGTTGACCGAGGACGAGGAAGAGAAAAGCATCGGCACAGTGTCGGCGGTTTTATTTTTCATCCTGGCTTTGCAAACTGGTTTAACAGGTTTGGAGCCCGAGAAACGTTTCGTCAGGCTGTACCGAAATTTTTGTTTGCTATTCACCGCCATTCTTCATTTCACTCACAACATGGTGAACCCACTGCTCATGTCTCTGAGTGCGTCGCGTAACAGATCGATCGAAAAGCATGGCCGTGCGCTGATAGTGTGTGGCTTTCTCATCGTCTGCCCCTGCTGGTTCGTCATCTATCTCTGGAGCCAGCACACTGTCAGCACGTGGCTTTTGGCAGTTTCGGCATTCAGCATTGAAGTAGTGACTAAAGTTATCATTTCGCTTCTCATTTATTTGCTCTTCATGATCGATGCCTATCGCAATACCTTTTGGGAGAAACTCGACGACTACGTCTACTACATCCGAGCAACCGGCAACACGATTGAATTCTTTTTCGGCATCTTCCTATTTTTCAACGGTGCTTGGATTTTGTTATTTGAATCCGGTGGTGCTATACGAGCTTGTATGATGTGCATCCACGCCTATTTCAACATATGGCTCCAGGCCAAAGCAGGCTGGAAGACGTTCATGAAACGTCGTACTGCCGTCAACAAGATCAACGCCCTTCCCGAAGCGACGGACGAACAGCTGCAAAGGTTTGACGACGTGTGCGCAATTTGTTACCAGGAGTTGACCAATGCACGCATCACCAAATGCAACCACTATTTCCACGGGGTGTGTCTTCGAAAATGGCTCTACGTTCAGGACCGGTGCCCGCTGTGTCACGACACGCTGTACAAGATCGATTCCGATGTGGAAGTCGAAGCGGAAGGGCTGTTGGTGGTGGAGAACAATAATCTCAATGCAGAACAACAAAACAACCAAGATGCACCTCTCATCGAAGCGGTTCAACCCGAACCAAGCTCGGGGGACGCGTCCAGCGAGCAAACGGACAGTGATAGAAATTCTTTTATGAGTACTCATCAGCATCAAGATTGAGGGAACCCCCCGACAAACGATGTTACAATCGACAATTGTAAAGGCTATCATACACTGTTTTATTTTTCTTCTCCTTTTGCTTCATTGCGGCAGATAGAATGAAGGGACACGAATTGACATGGGAAGTAACTTGTCAAGATAATTCTAATTACTACTTTCATGCGCTTAATGACAGCTGTTGGAAATGAATTGAAGGCAATGCATTTTATGATGATTAAGTTTGCAGATAGCGGTGAATGAGAAATCTTGTATATTAGCAACAGTATGAATGAGGTGAGAGAAAAATTGAAAAAGTACAATTTATCTTGTGTATAAAAAAAAAAGGTTTTGCTGTTGTGTAAATAATAATATTTTTTTAATAACAAAACTTCATTTGTATGTATGTTAATGATTCCCAATCAAGGTCACTTTTTAATTCTCTTTCTGCTCCTGTTAGAAAAGGGAGGATTAAACGAAATTTGCATTAGAAAGGGAGTTGATGTGAAATAAGGAATGGAACATTAAATAATAATAACCTGTTTGATTTGCGGTTTGGACAATCGACACGTTTGTGAGAGAGATCGCCGCAAATGTGACAGCCATGGTCTTTAACATTGCCACACTCGTAGCCAGCGAGATGGCATTGATTACAAACGTCGCAGTGTTTGTAGGATGGTTTCACACAGTGGCCGCATTTGTGGCAATGATTGTAAGTCCGACCATCCTAAAGTTTAAGAAAAGAACATTGTGGTATCAGGTTACAAGATTATTATACTCTACAGTAGTACTGGACCTCGAACCTCTTTAATCTAGAATTCAATTATCTGCATGGTTAACCTATGCTAATTCGATGCAATGCTATGGGAGAGATTGTTTTGCTTTTTTGTACTGATGATTTATTTTACATAGCTCAGCGCAATTGGTATCCAAAGTTGGAAAGCGAATGACCTACTATGAATCAGCAGATCGTTGTTGGCATAATACAAAACTTTGGTAATCGCGGAAGGCTGTAACTAATCATTGTTGCTGGATCAAAAAAAAGGCTTATGCGTAGATATTAACAAATAATATTATTGGATAGTAACAGTCATCTCGCCTGGATTTATGTGAAATTTCTCATGGGAGTGGCAAAACTGTAGCTGACAATTTCGTTTTTAAGGTAATACTAGGTGTATATACTTCATCTAAAAGAGTTGAAACGAGGATTCAAAAGATGATAGCTGGCAGAATGGCTAAGCGCGAGGGCCAGCATGTGGTGCAAGGGTGTTCAGTTTCTTGTGCACCATCACACAAAATCGTATAATGGTCAATTTTTCTTGTATTCTGTAACACAAGCGCACATAGTCGAACCTCTTTCGACTGCCACCCTTGGTACTGGATTTGTGTTCTTTAGTTGGGTAAAGCGGGGGTGGCACTGCACCCTCGCTTTACCCACTAAAGAACTGTGGCAGTCTATAAGGGGCAATGGTTTAATGAGGGTCAACTGTATTAACTGGATTTATCTAATAGTCGTACCTTTGATGTGCAATTATTGCAGAAGTTGCAGTGATTGTTGTCTTGAGAAACGTAACGGTTGCAAGGACCACAAAACCTATAAAAGTTTTTCAGATGATTAGGGGTTAAATATTAAGACTTAAAATTGGCATGCATTTTTTAAAAATTATATCTTATATGTGGGTGTGAAATGACTTATTTTCAATTAATCATATGTGGGCAATTCCATGATGACAAATGTCACTTTTTTTCTAATGTTTTAATGATCTAGAGCTCATTTTTACACTTTAAAACTTTTTCAAATCAAATTCGATCAATTCCAACTTTTTCTGACGTCATACGCACATCTGGGCACATTTCAGTGCTTTTGTTGTGTTTCATTTGATCGAAAACATGACATGTCTGAAAAAATTTGGAATTGATGGAATTTGATTGAAAAAGTTTGACATGTAAAATGGGCTTAAGAACATTATTTCTTCATCAAACAAATATCGTACCTTTAATGAATTAACCATTCTCAAGTAAAATTAGTATTGATTTTTAATTTTGTCGAATTCATATTGGAGAAATTTATTACAAGGACGTTGTGCCCGTGCTTTGCCGGGCATGGTTAATAGCTGCAGGAAAGTTAACATCTTAAATGTTAAAAGTAATCAAAAATGGAAAGTAGTATTGGATCAGTTTCCATGTCTTAAGTCACTGAGATGGGACATAATGACAGGGACTATGTCCATGGTTTTGCAACAGTTTGTTTTTCTTTGTAATGTGCCAAGTTTTTTGTTTTTTTAATAATTTTTAAAATATCACTTAACATAATGCTTTTTGCCTGCCCCCCCCCCTTTTTACATGATGATATTCAAATTGCTATACAAGGGTCAGCCTTATAGTGTTTACATAATTAGTATTATCTTTTGATATATAACATCATTAAACTTGTTTACTTTGAAAAAAACAAAACATTTTGAGTTGACATTTCCATGGAATTGCCCATATGCGTTATAGCCTACTTACATAAACTAATAGTACTCAAAATACTCCAACACTGACCTATAGCCGTCGTTCTCCGGAAGGGCAATTTTGGCCGAGTCAATGTTGGTGAAAATTCGGATTGGTGAAATTCGTTTTTGTTTCGATTTGAAAAGACAGTGATTTACGTAATCCACCTAAAGACATTTTACAACCGTTCAGAATTAGTGATCATTTAATAATCTTGAAGTTTGTTCTTTGTTTTTTTAAATTTCTGTTTATCTTACCCGGTAGTCTAACATTTGTAAAGGGAGGCAGTCAGTCAATCGAGGTTCCATGAAATAAGGAAAGATCCACATAGTAGGAACAAGGGCTTCTGTATCTGAAACGAAAGAACCACGAACATTAAAATTTCAAAGATAAATCTCGTTAATAATTTTCCATTCAGAAGGAAAGGAAGCAGCTTTGAATGCAGACATTATTATGGAATTTTATGGGAGTAAGAATCGTATTTCGAGGTCTAAAGACGACAAAAATTCAGTAAGGTATGGATATAAGGTATGGTTTACCATTGCAACTCTTCTTCCAATCGTTAGAAATCAGTTTCACCGTGCGAGCTATGACGTTGGTGAGTCCGCCAAATGGCGGATCTAGGAGCACAACGAGCTTGGACGATTCTTTAGCCACAAAATCCAAGTAATTTTCTTCTCCGTAAGTCCCGCGGAAAAAGAAATGGTTGAACACGTTGTACCATGCAAAATGCTTTCCATCGTAAAATTGTTCCTAGCGTTGTGAAAACAAAAGTAAATATCATCTTACATCACCGAATAAATACAAAACTAAAAAATCAATTTACTAAACCAGGGTTTGAAAATATCATGATATATTTGGCAAAAAATAAATATTGCATATTTTGATATATATATCGGATATGTATGAAAAATCTGATATTTTCCTTAAAAAAATGTTACTTACATTTTTTTTTAGGAGACATTTTTCAGAAAAACGAAGAAATACATAACACACAAGTAGTGAACAAATGAGATGAAATTCTCACAAGTTCAGCATAGTGCTTGGTGCTAAACTATTAGTTTGAAATTTTATTTCTGGTTTTTCGAATTTTTGTCAATCTTTAGAATCCACAGATGCTGAACTCGGAGAATACAGAACCAACTGTAACCTAGTTTGACTTTTTAATTAATTCTGAATTAAACAGTTTTCCATTTAAAATGTAAAATTGAGGTTAATGTCATGATACATATGAATATAGAGGGAAAAATATTTCGACATATATGTATATACCAAAGGTTAATTATCATGACATATATCGTGATATATATCCACGAACCCTGAAATACACTAAACAAAAAACAACTTACGTAACGTTTGTCCACATCTAAAAGAAAGGTTTGCAAATTGGGCTCATTATTGACAATGTATTCGTTGATGCTGGGGCACCCAACATTCAACACTTTCGTAAATCCCAAATGTTTGATCGTGTTTACGATGAAAGAAACGGTCTTGTCAGTGAAGTAATATTGCTATTAAAGTTGAAAGAGTTTCAGAAAAACCATCAAAATTATACAAATAATCAAAAGAAAAGGTAACAATTATCAATCGACTCAACTGCTTCTTTCTTGCTATTCATTAAAGGCTCCAAGAACCGAGAAGGATGTTGAACATCATCGTTCGTCACACCGCTGACAACAACATGGTCCGTGTGCTTCAATTTCTTCTTTTCCGAGAAGAACTTGCTGCACGTCTTGCAATAATTCCTCAGGTGAGGTGAAAGATTCTTGATTTTGTTTATACTGTAGTGCAAAATATTGATAGAAGTTACGAAACTAATTTGAAGGTGATGCGTAGCTACACGAGTTTAATGTAAACTGAAAACTTGTCTCAGTTTACTTGACACTAAGCAGCGGGAGGCATTCGTTAAATCGAGGCATTGATATGAAATTCAAAGTGCAGCATGACTAGAAAATGAGTCTATTCTGAGAACATGCAACTGAAACCTTTCTTTTTAGTCTATAGTTGCCTTATGTAATTTTTGTGGTAATGGCAATTCAAGCGGTTTGTGGATAATCAATGGTGACCAGCTTCTCACCCAAACAATGAAAACTGGTTGACAAGAAGCTGACATCAGTTGTCCACAAATTGCTCCACTTGCCACACCAAAACTTGCGTGTGATGTAGAACATTTCAGCGAATTGAATGCATCATGCACATCTGGAGTAAAAATTCCGTATTCTAAAAAACAAACTCGAGTTAAAACAGCATCGCACCGTTTTCCTGATAATAAACCAAGTGTTTTAGTGCTGAGCGTCGGTGACTGCGGTTGGTCCTCCGGTCTCGGTGGTTCATCGGCCCATCTAAAGAATCGGCAATCCTTACGGTCCCTACATGCAGCACATGCGTAAAACGGTCTGCCGCTAGATTTTCCTCGACTGAATCGTTCAAATTTAAGCGTAGGTCCTGTCATCAATGAAAGTATGTATTTTATTTACAGGTTCACAAATATATATATATATCTCCTCCCCCCCCAAAAAATACAACTTATGTGGGAGATCAAAAAATTCCAGGAATATTAGTTAAAGGTATTTATCAATTTTAATTTTCCGGGGACTTTTTGATCTCCCCATCCATGTACACTAATAGTGCTTACCATGCTCGCAATGAGGGTGTGTTGACAAATCTTCTAAAATCACTTCTACGCCCAACATGTGGCGATTGGATTGGGCCATTGCAAACGTTTAAGAATGCATAACCAAAAACTGATGTGCTTACATCTAATCACGTACTTTCACGTCGAATCCAAGCAATTCGTGGTTCTTTTGTAAATTGCAATTATTTATTATAACTTTATTTCTTCGTCGTTCAGTGCGCAACGAGCCGAGCACCAAGTTGAAGTTAGAGAAGTTGAGTCGTGACCACTGGCGCATATTTCGCAATTTATATTATGAAACAAAAACCTATCCGGTTTGTGTGGCTTGATGTTTAAGTTTTGTCACCAGATGGCCAAGTTAGTTTCGTTTTCGGTTTTCAAATTTGCCGCGAATTTTAAACAACTGCATTTAGTCAGGCTTCGATCGAGAAGAAAAAAAAATATTTTCCAGTTAAAAGAGAAGCTACTTAATATAACTACATTTTCTATATTCTGATTTTTGATTGAATTTGGAAAACCTGTCATCAGGGCTTCCGTAAGTACGTACTTAAGTACAAGTACAAGTACTTTCTGAATAGGTACTTTAAAGTTCTTTAAAATACAAGTAC
>JAQIWH010003529.1:0-19626 GCA_034695005.1 Cryptops parisi
GGGAAAGAGAGCTGGGTCATTCCATTTGCGGAAGAGAGAAAGGGAGAGGGAGTACTTCTGCCGATAGCCGATAGCCTATGCTGAACAGTAACGGTCTACATAGATAACGATACACCCTATAATTTATCTACAAACAAAACAAACTTTAGTAATTTTATTGATCTAAAGACATCTAAATTAGTATAGTAGATAAATTATAGGGTGTATCGTTATCTATGTAGACCATTACTGTTCAGCATAGGCTATCGGCAGAAGTACTCCCTCTCCCTTTCTCTCTTCCGCAAATGGAATGACCCAGCTATCTTTCCCCTTGCAGGCTCTGAAGTCAGCGTTACAGAAAGTGGGAAATATAAGGAGGATCGGCAGAAGTAGTACTCCCTCTCCCTTTCTCTCTTCCGCAAATGAAATGACCCAGCTCCCTTTCCCCTTGCAGGCTCTGAAGTCAGCGTTACAGAAAGTGGGAAATATAAGGAGGATAATGATGATAAGGATGTCGGGTAAAAGTGTATATAATAATGATTATAAGGAACGAGGTGTGGTATTGGAAACAATCTTAGAAAATCTTCGAGACAATATCGAATGAACTTTTTAAGTGTAAGGAGTTTCAATGATTGACATTTCGTTGTGGAACAATAAATAAACCATCCAAATCAAAGTTCTTAAAATGTGGTGTAATTCCTTGAAATATTTAAATTGGTGTAATTTTACATGGAAGTACGGTATTTGTTGTTTTTCTGCTTTTGTCAAAATAATTTGTTTGTTTTTTAATTTTTATAATTTTTTTGTAAAATAACCTGTCTATTATAAAAAATACCTGTGAGCTTTTGTGATAATAGATATTTAAAAAATTAGAAAAACGTATCAAAAAGAAATTTTAAAAAGGTATTAGAAAAAGAATACAAAGGTCACACAGTTATTATTAAATCGCGAATATTAAAAAATACCTGTGACCATTGTTAAAGTTAAAATTAACTCAATAAGTATACAGTGTATGGCATTCTTATATGGGATGACGTTCCAGTCACCTTACCGAATTTGTCGCCTACAAACCGACTATGACTGGTTGGTTCGTAGTCTATTTGTACCGCCGTACCCATCAGATATCACTCCATTTTTGCTTACAAACTCGCAAACGTCTTATCCTTTGCACGGAATATCACATGTTGTACACAATCGTCGTCTTAAACTAAGCCATGGCCTTCCCAACCACATTAACTAATTAAATTTCCTGAATCAATATAGTGTAAATTCCACTACAAATTGCAAAATTTCCCGCTTCACATCAATAACACCAAATTTGTCAACTGTTACTCTTGATAAATATCTCTACAATATTATATTATGTCAACCTGGAATAATCTCCCATATTCATGAACTTTATTTCACTTGTGTTCACTTAGAAATAATTAGCACTTGTTTTCTTAAAAGTCTTTGAACAATCGTATTACATTGTTTCATCTGAAAATCATGATGTATTATCCCAAGTGGATAAAGTTTTGTACAAGAAAATAGAGAAAAACTGTATTAACAAAAAAAAAAAAAAACAACCAACTCGAATTCAACAGCAACAGAGTATGCATCTGTAGGGTGTAGAGTTGCTGGCAACTTCAATCAACAACGCTACGTATTTGAGTTAACGGACTTAAGTTAACGAACTTAATTAATCGGAAAATGTAACGGAAATTAATGAGTCCGTTAACGTTTTTTCAAGTTAACTTAAAAGTTAAATCATTAATCAATTTGTTAACTTCGTTAATTAACGATTAATGGACTTGTGCCCAGCTATGCATATACATATGATATGCAATATAACCTGTAAGCTGTTATAAAAATTAAAAATATTCATAACAAATCAGTATGATAAAAACTTAATTAGAAGCTTCACAAAAGCATAGAACAATAAATGATGTGTGACCAGGCACATGTAGAACCCCTCCCGAAATCTAATCTAAGTTTTTATCACATTGTTTTTAAAGAGAATCTAGTTTTCAAAGTATTTTACAAATTAGACTGTAGTAGAGTAAGCAAAGTGAGAACCAGTCCATTGTAACAAAATTCACATAAATCGAATCAAACATGCAATTTTTCAAAACTCACCAAAATGTGTTAAGCAAAAGATCACATAAATTGAAATTCGCATAAATCGAAATTTGCAGAACTCAAAAATGGAATTACTCAAAACTCGAATAACTCAAAGATTGCATATATTTAAATTCACATAAAGCGAAACTATTTATAAAATGTGTTCTTTAATTCAACTTGTTATACTCTAGCTTCATTTTGTAAGTGATTAAGGTTGTGAGTGAGATAGGAATTTTTTTGAACGTACAGTATACTGCCATCAGTCATTTACATTAGTTCATGAAGATATACTGTATAGTCAATGTAAAAAAAATGCATAAAACGAAAACCGCATAAAAAAAACATGTAAAAACATTCGCATATATAAAAAAATAAATCAAATTTTAAACCCTCCTGAAAGAAAATCATGGCTTACTGGTCTGTGAATGCCAGTAATGAAAACAATTACTTAATATGTCATACATAAACATACCTTTTTAAAGATAAAATATGTGACTTTTAGTTCAATTATTTAATTTTTCTCAATAATTAACACATAGTTGCATATCACTTTCTTCCCTTATGAACGGAAACGCGTTCATAAGCTGGTTTTACAAAGTTTTGCATGAATTAATTGTCATATTTCATATTGTGAGATGAATACAGTATCACAACAGTGACAAGGCTCTGTGACCATGATGGGGGAAAAAGCAATGATGATATACTCTATCCCAAATTAGCTGGCACAGAATTTGCTTGAGGCAGCCAAGGAGTGAGCTAGGTGATTACTATCTCAATGCGTGTACGCTCGTCAACCATTGGCTGATTCATCTCGCTGCCTCCAATTCTGTGCCAGCTAATTTGGGATAGAGTATAGAGTATAGGTTTAGTTGCTGCTAAATCTTTTCAGCACAAAACAATTAACTTTGTAACATCTCCTAAACTATTTTTCATCCCGACTTGAAAGTTGGTATGTTAGCCACTCCCCCATAAATATTCTAACAAAAAAAAAAGTATATGAAATAGATTTTTATTTTAACATACATGTTAGAATTTCTTTTTAAAAAGAATTAATAGGTGGTTGTATATCAAATTAAAGCTTATTTAATTAGCTTTAAAATGATTCAAATTTCAGAGCTTTAGTTTAATTTGAACAAAAGTTAGAGCGACTTGAATACATCATGGTAACATCAAATTTGAATTAAAGTGCAATTTTGTAACCTTAGTAACGTGGAAAATATGAGACTTAAAAATCTAAAATTTTGGGAGGATTGTTTTCTCGAGGTGGCCATGGTGTATACCAAGTTTCATCAAAATCAAAAAACGTGAGGTCAATTTTTAATTTATTTTGTTCGATTTGGCATGGAATAACTCAGCATCACTTTCAGCTTACCGTACGTAATATTGGCTTTAATATCAAGTATTATACTAATACAGTACAGCAGTGATTCTCAAACAGGAGGTACGCGTACCCTTAGGGGTACGCCTGTAGGCAATTGTGTCTATTTCCCATAAGTCACATGCATTGTCTGTTTAAAAAGCATACAGTGTAAAATTGAATTCTTTTCAAATCTTAGAAGGTATGTACAGTAGTTTTGCTTAATTTTATATAAATAGTATTAAAAATTTAGCAAGCAGAAAGAGAGAGAAAATTTGGCATCCAGTTTTTTCTCTAAGCCATACTGCACAACTTCATGCCCACGAACCACATGCACACTGTATGTGTACACTAAAAATACTTACTGAAAATATGAATTTCTCTGGCAGGTAGAAAATTTCGACTACACTGACGTTTCGCCTTTTTAAAGAGGCTTTTTCTAGGCACACACAGACAAGCACATCATCACATGTAGGACACACAAGAAGAAATAGACTTTTTTTGTAATGGAAGAAAAACATTAATTTCTTGTTTGTGTGTCCTATGTGTTGTGGCTTTGTGCTGTTTGTTTTGTTTAATATGTGCCTAGAAAAAGCCTCTTAGAAGACGCGAAACGTCGATCTAAAACCGCCTTTCCCAAATGAGGTTTCGCGAAGATGAATTAAGGATACCGCATTTTTGTCTGTACAAAAATAAAATTGTACACATTTAAAGTTAAAAATATAGTAGGCACGATTATATCTGGTGGGTGAGACAATGTTTGGGTTAGGTCGCTTTTACTGCACAGCTTGTGTGATTGGTAGCTGAATTTATTTGTGGGCCACAAAACTGGCAGTTTCCTCTCTTCTCCTTTTTACCTGGAAAAATATAACTTTCAATATAAATTTTTGAGTAAGCAAGGATTTAAAAATCCTGGCCCCAGTCTGAGACATCGAATCAGAGATCTCTCTTGCATGCCTGGACACTCTAACCAGAGGTGCAGAAACTCAAAATCAATTGCTCAGATATCACTACCAAAAATTAAGCATAATATTGTTATACGTACGATACTGTATCGATATTGTATCTTCAATTTAAAGGTACTTGAAGCAAAAAACATTTTCGCCTGCGGCACATTTTTTTTGCGTGAAATATTGAAGGGGTTAGAAAAATTAATAACATGGCAGTTATAAGTGGGTCCCCATTGTCTTCTGGCAACTAATATTTTTATAGTCCGCCACTGGTACCAGTATATAACCCCTTTTTCCAAGTCCAAACTAGGTTAAGCAAAACGTGTACTCGTTGGGTCGTTTGGTCTGGTTTTAAATAAATGTGGAGTATGACTTTATGATTATTGACAGTTTTTCTTTAAAAAGTGAGTTTATGTGACACGGGAACCCGAATTGGCCTAGTAGTGGTCCTGTAGAGAAATTTCACTGTAATTTAAAGCACGAGCAACTGGTTTTATTGAGTTTATAAAGACCTACGTTTTTTATGTTCTAACTGTACAGCATACATTACATACAGTATACTTTAATATTTTAATGTGAACATAAATATTGATCATGTGTGTGTGTATGAATTTTAACAAAAAAATTGTTGGAGTTACTAATGCACTAGAATGACTAGAAATTCTTGTTTCATATAAAACTGTGATAACTTGTGTTGTGACTCTAGGTTTTGTATGTTATACACTATTATTTAGTTAGGTGATACAATTCAAATCGAGGCGAGGTCAAAATTTAATGATGTACAGTGATTAAAAAAATTAAAAATAGGTTAAACCTATATTGAGGCTACATTTATAATGAGAATATCACATTAACATAATGTTATAGCTATATACAACCATCTAATATCTCACAAAGCAATATTACTATATTGATAAATGTTTATACTATTTTAACTATTTAAACAATAAAACCACATATGGTGTTTAGAAAGAAATATTAATATTATTAAATATTTCAAACATCAGTTATTTAAACTTATATATACCGTATTTATATGGAGTCTATTTTATTATTACATTAAATTTTATATACTATTAACAATGCCCCCACGGCTTCGCCCGTGCACTATTCTAGAATCACAGCTGACACCTGAATGTTTTTTTTTATAAATGGTAACATGATACATTAACACATTCTGATGAATTTTTTTTCTCTAATGGTTATTCTTCTCAGATAACTGATAAACTATTAACTATTAATTAATTTAGAGAAATCTTTTCATGGTTATCTAGAACGATGGAATCCTTAAACAAAGTCGATTTCATGAGCCACTTGACCCCCAAAAAAAAAACAACTTAGAAATCGGTTCGGCGGTTCTCAAAATTTTGTGTGACAATGCTAAAAAGGCATTTTCCTTTAACTAATATAAGAGATACGTTAAATGTTTGATTTAGTTTTAAAAAGCAAGCAAGAACTAAAAAATCATTGCTGTAGTCTGGGTGCTTAGGATGGGGGTGCTCTGCACATTAAAAAGTCGAATTTGAATTACATTATGATTATACAATGAAATTGCTTTTAAAGGACCACTGCCCTTCAAGTTCAAAAACCACTTTTGTTTGGAACGGATTTTTTAGCCCATTGATTTAATAGTAATAATACTCTTCCCCTCTCCTGCCATCAAGGGACCGGCTATCCTGACCTTACTGAAGGACCACTTTTCTGATGCGGAACAGTCAATTATTTTTTTAATGTTTTTACTAGCTTTCAACAAGTCAACTTTAACGAATGTTCCCTTTGCAAAGATCTCAATCTTTTGAGATCACCCTCTTTTTAAGATTGTTGTTAGTGTTTTTCATTTGTTTTTAAGCCAATGTTTTGCTTTTATCTTTACCAACCAAACAAAAAAAAAAGTCTAAAGTACAGTATAAACAAAAAGTTTAAATTTTTTGTCTTTCTTTAGAAAATACTGTTTTAATGTGTATGGTATTAAAAACTACTGTTTTATTTAACTGCTTCCCCCATTAACCTCTCTGAAGACGAGGACCGCTTTTTCATGTATTCAATAAAACAGCACACTATTACTGTACTGCTACAATTATACTAATATAGCGTACTTGTGTGTTCGATATATCCATAACAAATATAATGTTTAATTTATGATATAGTTTATATTTTATTAAAAAATTATTAAGCTCACTTTTGTATTTTAAACTATATTAAGATATAATGAGAGAAAAGTAGTACATTTTTACCTTAAACATGAAGTGTATATGTTACCAGCAATGTATAGAATCCAAGCATTGTATAAAATGCCTAGCCTTTTAAGCGAATTAAGATATTGGAATGGTAGTTACATTATGTAAGAGTTTAGGTTTGGTTAAAATTTGAACCTAAATTCAGACTTTAGAGAAAATGTAGTTGACTAATTTAAATAGTGTCATATAAGCTGTTATTTCTTACTTTGTTAAAATGGGCTAAAAATAGGCGAAAAATAGTTAGTTTAAATTTAATATACTGTGTAGCTATAGTATAATAAATAAGAAATATCCAAATATATATTTTCAATTTATAGTCTAACATAGTGGAATCCGGTTATTATAATCACGGGTAGTGTTATCGATCGGCTTTTGTTATCATAATCAGTCCCAAAACATTGTTTAATGTATTCTTATCAATTGTTTAATTTTATCAGCTGGTTATTGTTATTAAAAAGCACTAGTCCCAAAATGATCATAATAAGCGGATTCCACTGTAGTATAAATTTAATGTAATTTAATAGTGTATAATTTATTCTATAAATATCAATTAAAAAACAATTCACAATACGATATCATAGTGTCACATGTTATATAACTTTAAAGTTTACAAAAAATTGTTTAAGAGGATTAAGTTACAAATGTCCAACTAATAAAAGAAATTAAAAGCACCCCCTTGAGGTAGACTTCCTTGCTAGGACGTCTTGCAGAAACTTTTGCTTTCTATCTCTACCTTAATTACTTTTAATAGGTTTTTAAGAATAAAAAACAAAAATTGCATCAACTCAGCCAGTCTCAATTATGATATTAAGCAAAGAGGTTCAAGAGATGTGGTAACTCAATGAAAAATCCTGTTTTGCATCATAAATAATCAGCTTAGGTGACATAGTTTTTTTTTTTTTTGTTGTTTCTGTTTTATTTTATTTTATTTATTTATTTATTTTTTTGCAAATTTGTTCCTGGAAGTAGTTGTCACCCTTGTCACCTGTTATTTCTCCCATTTGTTTGTTTGCTCGAGGGATGGGAAGTAGTCGGTTGAAAACACATTCATTGCCTCTTAGCCAATAAATCTGGGTCACGGTCAAGGGTCATTCTCCTTGTTCAAGACACCTGAACACACAGCTGAGTGCACTTTATTTTCTTGTGTCTCGCCACGTCTGCACAACAACAGCATCTTAATTTCGTCTCATTTAAGAACAGTTAACATTAAAAAAAAATAAAATAATGAAGTTAATTTGGATATTGTTATTTATCTTTCATATCAGCTACGTGGCTGCTGATGAAGATGTCAGTAATACAACAACGCCTAGTGATTCAGAATCTGACATTAAACAAGAGGTGGATATTGAAAATGAAGATGACGTTTTCGTGGATTACCTGCTGAGTCAACTTCGAGAAAAAGTCAAAAACAGGTATAGTTTACCATATTATAACATTTTATAATCAGTGATGGGCAGTAGTTCAACTACTAGTTAAATTACTTTTTACAGTAATCACTGGGTAGTTGTGACTACTTTATGTAAAGTATTTACAATTACCTAATTTAATTATTTTACATGGTAGCTAACTACCTAGTTTAACTACTACAGTACCGGTACATATAATGCTAATAAATAACTACTGTAAATTTCCAGAAATTGGCAGTGCTGCTGTAGAGTGTCTTTTTTAGTATGGCAGGTCAAATACTTACACCAAGAAGGTGCAAGATTTCAGACAAAACTGACGAATTGTTTGAAAACATGGTTATTTTGCGTGCATTCCTCCATGCTATGTAATCTGCCAAAGTTGAAACAAATAATTAAATAACCATTAAAAAATATTAAAATAATGCTAACTTTTTATACTAGCAGTTGAGAAAAGTAGTTACAATTACTCAACTACTTTAAAGTAGTTAGAAAAGTAATAATATACATAGTATTTCACATTATAACATTTTGGGGTGCATGCATACGTCAGAATTTTATTAATTATGTAACCTAACTTTTAAATTATTTTTGACAGCAATGAGTCACAACTACGGGTTGGTGATGTTTCGTTTTTGAACGATGGACGATTCGTTGGACTCGATAAAATCCGTCGTGAAGGTGGTGTTTATCGCAACAATGACACGCTGGAAGTGACAGCCGTTATTGATGACCCTCGAGTGGTATTTAATTGGAGATTTGCGTAAGTTTTAAATCTTTTTCTCTTGGATTTCAATTTTTTTAAGCTCTTTATAGTAGCTTCACTCGTGAGTTTCTACATACAAAAACAAGACACCTTGATAAATTTTAAATGAATCAGGTGTCCATGAGTTCATCTTAGTCTATCAAGCGACACTGCCTATAAATAAAATTAAAATATTTTGTTAGCAATAATTGAAGAGCTGAAGGCAATATAAGCCACACTTTTTCTATAAATGCGTTCCATAAATGTCATTTTCCAAAAATTACATTTATACACCAAACTGTTTCTAGCTAGTTACTGTATCACTTCGTGGATTTTCCAGAAAATAACATCATAATATACAGAATCACTTTGCTGCTCAATATGGTACTCTGAGGAGTTTCTCACCCCAGAAAAACGGTTCTTCTGAAAAATTTCAAAAATGTGGCTTATCATTATTTTGCCCGAAGCCCTTCAATAACGTCAACAGCGTTGAATTGATTCCATAAATAAATGTTTAAATTAGTCACTGCCGTTTATTAAGGAAAGAGTTTTAATTTTCCTGACAATATAGTTTCATATAGGCTGTCACATGCACAATAGTGATGTTGCACAATACTTCCTTATGTTGGATTGTGACAGATAAGCACTAATGAATTGTAATTTATACAATTTGCCTTTGTTAGCAAAGAGATGTAGGCTAGTAGTGCTAAACCTTCGAGATAACGTAACATTTCACTTAAATTAACAAAACTAGCGTGAAAGAAAATCAAATTTGATTCCGTAATTGCAAATGACAAAAGAAATAACTAAAGACACCAATAAAATGTAGATGTCACCCAGGCAGTGTTAACCTTTCGTTTGTTGTGTTGCAACATACATTAGTGCAATCTAATTTAAATACATATTGAGGAACAACTTCCAGCCTCATTTGTGACCTATTGCAATTGTATTAAATATTCAAGATTGAGTCATAGTTTTAACCCAGAAACCACTGGTATACAATATTATACAATATCATATACAATATTCAGTATTTCGTATACAATATTGAAAAATATATTAGTGTTTGGAAGGTATGAAGTTGTTGGTATATATACTATACAAATAAAACTATTTTATCAAAAAATGTAGATAGTTGAATCTCGTTAATCCAGCATTACATAATCCAGTTGGCTCTTCTTGAACACATAACACTCTAAAAAATTCCTTAGAACAAGACAATAATACCAAGTTTGATGACAGGAACACAATTTATGTACTGTAAATGAATCTTAACCATTTGATTAGATATAGATGCGAACACTTAAAAAGTTGTGAATTTAATGTCAGGAAACTTTCATATTCCAGCATAGCTTATATTCTAATGATCTTTGATATATGTTCAGTGAACCAAACAATAGTAAAATTTATGTGAAACTCGATCTAATTTGAAATGTTAATACTCCAACTGTATAGAGGATGTTCTAAAAAATAACCAAAGATGCTACACATCAAAGCAAGAAGTCCATATAAACATGGGTAAATGCATGCTCATTTTTGCATACCTACTTCCATGTTTGTATTAACTTATTGCTTTTTTCCGAGTTTTAATGTGTAACATGCAGTTAAAATTTGACTAGACATTTTCAGGAACACCCTGTACATTTGGGCCATATAATGGAATAAGTAAGCGCTTGCCTCTTTTGTTTTTATTTCAGTTTCTTGTTCACACGTGCCAAAGGTTCCGCCACGCTGAGGGCGCAGCGTCTTCCCGTTCTCTTGAAATTGCAGCAAACGTCCAACTCGACCGCCGACGTGTCCATATGTGACGTTCCCCATTTGCGCGGAATGTGGGTCGAAATGGGGGGCGCTGGCACGCTCAACTTTGTCACGGGACGTGTGGCCGCCATGATCCTCGGAATAACACGGTCGAGGCTGATCAGCAGAATACAGGACCCGGTTTGCAACGCCATCGCAACGCTGATATAAATAGCTTCTTATCCCACACGAAATTAAAATTTAATGACTATTTTAAGTATGTACATTCTTAATTCTCACTACATGTTAAACAGGACTGGAAGGTTTCTCTCCTATGCCCGTCATTTTCTGCAAATGTTCCTTTCGCATTTCCAGTTGCCGCACGCGAGTGTAGGCTGCGGAACCAAGGAGAACAATTCCGTTGGACGTCCACCAAAATACTGGTTTCGTTTCTCTGTACCACGCTGCGGCTATGACCGTTTGTGCACATGCCTTGGCTGTCCCGCTTATGTTGTTTGTAAGTGGAGATGTGACCTACATATTTATTTTTTTTAGCAAACCATTAGAAAATTATTATATAGGATGTCCCATATTATTTTTTATTCTTTTTAAGTTATTTTAACTTTTCTTTCAAATTATTAAAAAGCAACTCGAAATTTTTGTTAACCACTTTATATCAACTTTGCATATTTTTTTTTTTTACAAAGAAACGCAAAGCGAAATTTGGTTCAACCTTCATGTTTAACTTTACACGTTGTAGATTAACTATCAACCAATGAAATTTTACAAATCTTTAGCCTCTCTTTTTTTTTTTTTCAAAAAGCATCAAGTTGAAAATAAAATTTGAACCTAATTTCGCTCGTTTTTGTTCCTTTTTTTTTGTGAAAATACACCCAAGTTAATAAAAAGTGGGTAATTAAAATTTTTCCAAGTTGTTTTTTGATAATATGGAAAAATAAATAAAAATAAAAACAAATGGGATGATGATTCTTGGGCCACCCTATATAAACAACACAACTCTGTACGGGAATTAAATACCAACCTTGACTTGTAACAATACGAGGAAACTGATGGCAAAGCCGAAAATTCCACTGACGATCATTAGGAACCAAAAAGAAAGCGACGACAGGTGTTCGAACGCAACAAGCACTTGTACTTCACCGTTTAAAAGGACCAAGGGAATGAACAGCACGACTGCATTGATGTTGTTGTAATACGTCAGTGTTATGACATTGTCGTGCACACTGGGCAGCATTTTCTTGATGTATATGGAATAGAGAGCCGTAAACCCACTAGCTAGCACACCAAATGTTACCCCCATCAAGGATAATGACCCTGCGAAACAAAACAACATAAAAAACCTGCTTGGAATTCTTGTTATAAATTAACGTACAACTTGGTGCTTGTATGCATTACACGTTTCATATTTTATATTTAAAAAACATTCTGTACGGTGATTCTTAATTAAAATATAGAATTTTAGAAGTCGCACATTGATGTGTTTGGTGACAAAATTTAATTCCGATGTTCGTCAAGATGGATTATGTATTTTAGTAAACACTTACCTGCGACATTTTCTTGATCGACGCCGAGTAGAAACCCGCCGACGATTATTCCACAGCAAATAAGAGCGGGACTAGTCGTCTTTTGTTTTAAAATCATGTATGACAGCGCCTAACGTGAAACATGTTACACACTTTGAAGTCGTAGGATGCATTTTTATTTTGCTGCAAGTGAAGTGATACTTACGACATTAAACACTGTCGTTAGAGATCTTCCTATATAGTAAAACGAGACATCGACATATTTTAAACACAAGTTGTTGAACGTGATCATTCCAACAAACATTAGTGAGAGGGGTAACAGCTGAAATAATATTAAATTGAAATGTTATATATTTATTTATCTTATATTAACATAAAATAAAATAAAATAAATATTTTATAATAAGCTATTTTTTAGCCATAATTTATCATCAGTAATTAGAAAAAAAAATTGGTTTACATTCCTGATTTTGTATCTTTTCAGTATGACGTTTCAGTTCCCTCCTAGAGGTCTTGTCAGGTTAAAAAAGTCATAGCAAAAATAGAGAGAGTATACGAAAGAAACTGTTTATAAGTTTCTATATAATGTAAATTGTTTCTAGTCATCTCTAACTAACCACACTCCTGTGTGTCTTACACTTTTCTTTTCTACCTGACAAAGTCCCTTAAGAGGGAGATGAAACGTGGGGAAAAGTCTACCCAATCAGTGACGTAAATATTTTTGCATAAGATGCTTTTAAATGCTTTTGGTGATGATGAAATTACTTCTCTCAAAAGGTGTAACGTTTCCGAACTGTAACAAACTTTTAAGACGGAAGTTGCGTTTAACAAGAGACATAAGATCACCGATATGACGCATTGGAACCATGTTACAAATATCGGTGCATCTAGCTGAAATTAAATAAAAATAATAATATTTTGATTAAATTTCTCATTTATACGTCACAGTTTTACAAAACATTAAATGAAGTTAGATTTACCTTTAGGTCTGTGCTGCTCAGTAAGTATTTGTTAATGAAGACAAGTGCAATAGACACAAACCTTTATATGGATAAAAAATAAAATTTTATTTAGCCACATGTACATTAATTTCTACCTGTATACATGCAGTACATAAACTAATAAAAATTAATGGGAAAAATGGTTAGAAATGTTAGCCAACAACTTGCCAATAAGCTGCCACAACAGCAGATATTTTAACATAGGTGTGAAATAGTGGTGATTGCTTTGATGAATCCATTTCGATTCGTGATATTTGTTCTTTCTCAGTAGCGCTCATTTGCAAGTCCAAGATAATATCATTAATATACGGGATTGGAAAATTGTCCACATAATTTCACGTAGTCAACAACACCTGTACATACACAACTCAACGTCGTCCAGCACAAACCAGATTCACGAAAATTGACCAATCACAGATCGAGTTTTCTCACCAACGTCATTTGCGAGCGCTTTCGAATAGTATAGTTTGATGTAAGTTTCTGAACGGATGACGAAACCTCAGAAAGGAAGGGATGCTTGTCAAATATCGTGTTGGTTGTCAGAACGGATATATCTATGCGATTTTTAAATAGGATAAGTTTGTATATATATGTCAATAGTTGTGAAGAGAAATGACACGATTAATGCAATGGTTATTATATTTGGGTTGTTTCGCTGGAGTTTGGTTAGGACTTTGCATTCATGCCGCTAAAACACATTCCATTTTGTACGAGATTATACTGACTGTAAGTTCCAAGTCCTAACCTTGCACACTTGTCATGTATCAAAAGTTTTTAATTGTGTACTGAATTTTTTGTTTTGTTTTCTGATTATTTTAGTTTCCTGTATATCTAGTGATTGCTTTTGGAGTAAGTATGTCTTCATGAAGCATGACTAATATAGTGATAGTGCAGTGACTCGAGTGTCACTTCACATGTTATTTAATGATAACTACAATCATAAGATACCATAATAAGAAAATATATACCATACTAACTACAGTACCATAATAAGAAGATACACTATCTGTATTCTATACTATATACTTATAATGGAAAATGTTTGGTTGTTTTTAATATACAGTGTGTCCCATAGGATCATTCCACGGTCACATCGTTACATTCAGAGAATTTTGAATACTTGAAATTTCACAGTAATTTACTAGTTTCACTTCCAATTTACAATGTCACTTACACTAACGGACGTTATATTCAATTTTCTCAGCTAGGGTTTGATAAATTTATTCATTGTAAATGATTAATAAAAAATAAAATTTAACGGCCACTTACGTTACATCAAATGTGACAGTAGGTTAAACTTCTCCATAAGAAATCATGTCCCTTTTCACCTGGAATGATCCTATAGTAGAAAATGCTTGGTTTTTAATATACAGTGTGTCTCATGTTTATATCAAATCAAGGAGTTGTGAAAACTTTTGAATTGGTATATGATTGACGAGTCACAATATTCATGAATGATGACTTGAGGATCTACTGTTTAATGCTTGGTAAAAGTGTAAATGTCACTGGCAATGTATTGAATCTAATGTAGGCATTTATCCAAACCAGGTTTAAACAATGTATGAAATTAGCATTTGGAGTAGTTATGTTGAACAAGAATTTAGGTTTAAATTTAGATTACAATTTTTGTTTTACAGAAAATATTAATTAAACATAATAGATGATACAAGATGTTATTTCATATTTCCCTAAAAGATGCTATACATTGCTGGTAACATATACACCTGTGTATATTAATGCATGTTCAAAATAGGACATTCCAAATGGGACACCCTGTATTAAATTATATTTTTTAAATTATGCGAAACAATGTTGTTTTTTTTTTAATTATAGTGTTATTCGTTGATGGTTATTGGTTTCCGTGTTTACAAATTCAACGATTGTACAGAAGCTGCCAACGAGTTACATAAAGTAAGTTCAATCTGCTTTATCTGATATACTGCTGAATCAACATTATGTGTTTAAATAAATTACTGTCTAAGTCAAACACTACATCATTTACAGTATTAACTTTTGTTTTATTTCTACTTTTAAAATGTAAACAGTAAATGTTTCCTTATTGCATTATTATTATTAATTTGTAGGAGATTGAAGATGCGCAGGCTGAATTGACTCAAAAGGGATTCCAGTTCACTAAACTCAAATCTACTTAAAACATTCTAATAAACTGACTTAACGTATTTGGAATATGTTGATTTTTTTAAAAAATGAAATATTGTTTAAAGGCCGCCTGACATTTTTTGTGTGACAAGTGGAGCAATTTGTAAACAACTGTGATGTTAGCTTCTTGCTCAACCAATGACTACTGTGATGTTAACTTCTTGCCGAACCAATGACAACTGGTTGCAAGAAGCTGACATCAGTATCCACAAATTACTTGAATTGCCACACCAATAATTGCATGTGTCAGGTGGCCTTTAGTGTTCAGCAAATTTGTTGGCTATTTTTAATTTGTCTATTATCGACGACAAAATTCCAAATTTCTGATATAAAATTATGTTTTAGTTTTAATAGTTTGTTTTTTTTCAGATCAATATGTTTAATACTGTAATGCTTAAAGGAATCTCCCAATCAAGGTTAGCGGAGCTATTGTCTTCAAACGACCCATCAGTGAGCACTATACTAAGTGTTGAGCCAGTTGAAGGAAATCCACCACCATAAAACAGATGATTAACTTATTGATTTTATTTGCTTAAATAATTGGTTTTTTTTCTACAAAGTTTTTTTAAATCTTATTTAAAGCTACAAACCATTGAAAATTTTGAAATAAACTACCGAAACGAACGAACGAAAGAAAGGACCAAATTAATTTATTTTTGTTGAAACTACTATTATAGTATTGAAATAAAATATGCAATACACATGTAAACATGTGCAAAAGAATTTTTATTTATTACATATAAGTGGTTTTTTTAGTATATCCACGTTTCCTCGGGTTGTGAAACAGCTTGAAATTCATGAGAAAACTGTTCGTCTTCCTCTACTTTTAATCAGCACAACATCACTCGCACGCATCGACATCATAAGCCCACATAAATAAATAAAGTGGGCTTAGGTTGGGCTTATGCAGATATTGTTACTCATTGGGGAGAATTTCGTCATTGACCTGTGGGCAACGTATTGCATTAGCTAGTTATCATTGCAGGCAGGTTGTGCAATTTCACTCTCTCGGGTCCATGGCATGGAATTGTGTGTTATTTCAGCGATTGATTTATTTTTCAAGAATAAAGGTTTTTCAATTTTAACTTTGGTTGTTGAATATGTTGTCACGTCATAGTGATGATGCAGCCAGCAATTGAATGATCATGGACATGGACTTCACTGTAGCAATGAAATGCCGAAAAAGCATTTTAAAAAAGTTCTTTCCCGAGGCAGGTGCCTAGAGTTTGGGGGAACCGAACTTTTTGAGAACCGCGGTTCTTCGGTTCCCATTTTCGAGAACCGCGGATATTCGCGGTTTCTTTTAAATTTTCCAGATTTTGAAAAGAAAGAATGAAAACTTGATTGTATCATTAGTAAATATTTTACAAAACCAAGTACAGAATGTATAGTACGTAAATTAAAATTAATCAAAAAATTAACTAGAATCTTGATTTTTATTGTTTTTTTAAGAAACCATTTACAGTATGGTGCGGTACAGTAGAACGTTGATTACTCGGACGTCGGTTATGCGAACGACCGGTTTCTGGACAGTGGTAAACGATAGATGTGCATGAATTCCACTTTAATTTGTGCCGATTGTACTTTACATTTTAGTGGGTAGTGTTTTGATATTTATTTTACTTCAATAATAAATAAATGCTAAAGGTTAAATAAAATGCTGAAGCGGAAGAGAACATTATTATCCATGAAAGACAATAACTGAAAGGCCAAGAAAACTTCATGCTCTTTTAAAACATTTTGTGATACACATGTAACATGTAAGTAATAAAATATAAACGTACAATATACTGTACACTTAAACATAAAACTTTTTAATTATTTTCATACCAAATAAGCACATGAACTATTAAATGCAAACAAATCTTTTTATGAACACCTATTGCCCTCAATGAGTTCGGATAATTAACGCTCTACTGTACTTGACTCTGTGATGAATGAAGGGTATGAGATCATGCTATTTTATTTAGATACAGGGTGGGCCGAACAATCGGTCACCAATGTTCAAAGAGTGATTTCTCATGAACCGCTTAGTTGGACAAAAACTAAAACTAAAACTGAGGTGCTTTGTTCACTTTCATATCAAAAACGATACGAAAGTGACAGTTTTACATGACTAACATTGTGGGAAAGCTTGCACTTCGACTTCCATAGGGCAGTAAATTTGATATGCACGAAAGCTGTGACTTTGTTTTGTATCATTGTCGCACTTCAAGATGCCAGTACATTGACATCGTATTAACTGATACGATACCGCAAAGTTAAACAAAGCACCTCTGATTTAGGCCAAGGACACTCCAAACCAACTAGAATATTTTGGTGACATTTCTGGTAAAGACAGGGTTAATATTTCATTTTCTGATGCAATTATCGAAGTTATTTAACCATTAAATTTAGTAACATTACCATTCAACATACATGGGTTTGACATAGCTGCGCACAGTTAATCGTTAATCCGTTATCCATGACACTACCATAGAAAGTTACTTCCTTATTGGATTTAAAAAAACATCTAATAATAAGGAAGTAACATTAATGTTATGGTTAACGAATTAACGATTAACTGTGCCCAGCTATGGGTTTGAAATTTTAAACACACTGTTTCGAACCTTATTTTTAGTTAGCCCGTGTTATAGCACGGGAAGGGTGTTATTATGGAAAGTAAAACATACTATCAACCAACTTCATCTATAATATCATCTATTATAGTGGCAAATAGCAAAAAAAAAAAAATAATAATAATAATAATAGCGACTTCTTGAAAACGTCACTCGATGGGCGGGGCTAATGCATCTTTCACTCATGACGTCTTGAGTGAAAAACGTCATGCTTTTTTATATATTTACAGTCAAGTGTAATCAACTGTGATGGCAGGAGTTGTCACGAAAACAACCAACTGTAAGTACCTTAATGTCTTCGAAGGAGATTTAAGATAGCGCGCTGTGGTAAATTTTTAAAATTTTTGTTAACTTGAATCTTAGCCTTTGTTTTTTTTCGATTTTTGAAGGTTCTTGGATTTAGCTATAGCTTTGCAGGTTTCTTGCCAGCATCACGACAAACATTTCTAAGCAAACCGCTTCTAGAAATTCAAGAAATTATGCGAGTTACAGCACATTGAAGTTCGAAGATTTCAAAGTGGCTTTTTTTGTTAGATTTAAAAGTGCCATAACTTGGTTACTGTTGCGATTATCGAGCTACAAATTGCACAGGCGTGTTCAACGTGCTGCAAAGATGATGCATGCTCAATGTAAACGATTTTGGACAACTTCAAATTTAACGAGAAAAACTGGCCAAGTTATGGCACAGGCATAAATTGTTGGCGGTAAATTGTTGGCGATAAATTGTTGGCGGTAAAATGTTGGCGGAAAAAAATAACACTATTGGAAAACTCAAATTTCAAAGTGCTGTAACTCGCGTGATATTGCGAATTTTGAAGGTCTGATTGCGCAGAAATGTTATTCGTGATGCAGGCATCAAGGCTAAAAATTTTCAGAAAAATTCATTTTTTATCAAAATTTGAAAAAACAGAAGGCTACAGCCTATGTGTTTTTTTTTGACAAAATGTCACACGTCTTCAGAAATCGTTCAACCTTGACATACTGCATCTCTGAAGCACGCTGAACACACCTGTGCAATTTGTAGCTCGATAGTCGCAAAACTAACAAAGTTATAGCACTTTCAAATCGAACATAATTTGTTGGCAGTAAATTTTTGGCGGTAAATTATTGGCAGTAAATGTTTGGCGGTGAATTGCTGGCGGTGAATTGCTGGCGGTAAATTGCTGGCGGTAAATTGCTGGCGGTAAATTGCTGGCGGTAAATTGCTGGCGGTAAATCGTTGGCGGTAAATTATTGGCGGTAAATTGCTAGCGGTGAATTGCTGGCGGTTAAATGTTGGCGGAAAAAAGATAACACTTGGAAAATTCAAATTTCAAAGTGCTGTAACTCGCGTAATTTTGCGAATTTTGCAGATCTGATTAAGCAGAAATGTTAATCGTGATGCAGGCATCACGGCTACAAAAATTTTCAGAAAAATAGATATTTTATCAAAATTTGAAAAAAACAGAAGGCTACAGCACATGTGTTTTATTTTTGACAAAATGTCAAGTCTCCAGAAATCGTTCAAAATTTACATACGGCATCTGTGGAGCACGCTGAACACGACCGTGAAATTTCTAGCTCGATATTCGCGAAACTAACAAAGTTATAGCACTTTCAAATCGAACGTAATTTTGATAAAGTAATCCAAATTTCAAAGTGCTGTAACTCGCGTAATTTCGCGAATTTTGCAGATTTGATTGCGCAAACATGTTATTCGTGATGCAGGCAACAAACCTGTAAAGTTTGAGCCGATTCCATTTTTCATCAAAAATCGACAAAAAAGAGGGGCTATAGCCTTTGCTTTTTAATT
>JAQIWH010003530.1:0-19625 GCA_034695005.1 Cryptops parisi
CAAGCAGATCTCAGTGAGATAAGCACGTTTGCATATCAAGTTCTGCATAACAAAGCGAATTTAGTTCAAATTGTTTATAAAGTAGAACCAATGCGCATTCAAATCGTTCGTGTGAAGAGAAAAGAACTGAGGAGAACAGGCATGTGGCCACGCAGGCCAATGTCATAAGGAGTTTTCAAAATACCGTGGCGCCAAGTGGTGTCATACGCTTTCTCCAAATAAAAAAAGACGCTGACTGCATGCTGGCAATGGAGAAAAACGTCGTGAAGACAGGATTTAAGAGAAACTAAATGGTCTATAGTTGAGTGGCCCTGACGAAAGCCACATTGGAGGGGGAAAAGAAGTCGTTTCGTTCCAACCACCATGTGAGGCGTTTGTTAACCATTCGTTCGAACACTTTGCAAACACAGCTATTAAGAGCGATAGGTCGATAGCTAAAGGTTGCATGCCTGTCTTTTCCCGGTTTTAAGATGGGGATTATGATAGCATCGCACCAGGCACTTGGGATGATGCCATCGTTCCAAATTTTATTAAAGAAAGCTAGCAAAGAAAGTGTGGACTGATGTGATAAGTGTTTAAGCATTAGAACATGTACAGTATACGATTAGGGCCTGGAGCTGTGTTCCTGAAATCTTTCAAAGCAGAAAGGAGTTCCCAGAGTTGAAAGGGGGAATCACAGTATTCCAAATGAGAAGAGGTAAAGGATAAATGGGCAGCCTCAGTTTGATAACTAGAAAACGAGGCTCGCAGTTTCGGAAGCTACTGATGTTGGCAAAATGTTCTATTAGGAATGTGGCAATTGCTGCAAGGTCGACAATAGGGACGTTCGCGCCACCAAGGGAAGAAAAAGTGAAAAGGGTACCTTTTCCTTTCACTCGACAGACTCGATCGTAAACCTTGGCAATGGGTTTACTACTGGTTAAAGACAACACAATTGAATGCCACGAACCCCGCTTGGCGGTTACTACGGTGCGCCTGAGTTTTGCTCTGAGGCGTTTAAAAATAATGAAGTTAACAGAAGTTGGGTGACGTTTGAAGTAACGAAGTGCTGCTTTGCGATCTCGTATTGCGTGTGCTACTGCATCTATCCACCAGGGGACCAAACAATAAACCATCCTTCCAAAGGAGTAGGGAATAAAAAAGCAAGCAGAAGAAAGAATAGAATCTCCAATCTAATTTATGTCGACAGGAGAAGGGTTGAGATCATCCCACTCAGCGAAATTAGAATCCAATAGTGGAAAGTTGGGGGAAGGGAAAAATGCCCCCTTGATGGATATTGATAACAAGGGGGTGGTGATCACTACCGCAGAGGTCGGTATGAACTGACCAAGTAACCAGGGGAACAATGGCGACACTACAAAGAAAAAATCAATAGCACTCCAACTCCTGTAGGCGAAAGAAAGATGGGTATTAGAGCTATCGTTAAGGATGCAAATGTCTTGATCAGAGAATAGTTGGTCAATAGAGACAGCACGGGGGAAGTTGGAAGAAAAACCCCAGAAGTGATGGTGAGCATTGAAGTCGCCAAGGATAAATGGGGTAGAAAGCTCATCGAGCAGGTCGTAAAGTTGTTGCCAATAGGTGGCTGGTCGGTCAGAAAATAGATAGATGAAACAGAGGGTGACACGCCACGAGAGATGGCAAGTCACGACTACTGCTTGAAGTTGGGTGGAAAGTGCAGGGATTGCACGTGCAGCAAATTCCTGGCGTACCGCGATGAGTACGCCATCATGAAACTGGTCGGGTGAAAGGTCCTAACGAAAAACATTGAAACTGTTCGACGAGAAGTGTTTGTCTGGGCGGAGACTAGTTTCTTGGAGACAGACACCGCAAGAGGAAACCTCGACGAGGAGTGAACAAAGTTCGGGTAAGCGAGAGCGAGTTCCATTGCAGTTCCACTGGAGTAGTGTCATAGTTGTGGAAGGGGAATCAGGCAATGGGAGCACAGGTTTAGTTTTCCCCATCTTCTTTTTGTTGGATGGTGTGAGTTTTTGTACGAGGGCATGAAGGACGGTTTGGGAGAGCCAACTCACTGAGAGTAGTTGGCTCGTCATCTGTGATGGGAACATCGGGGAGTTTAGTGCTGGAGTTGCCTGAAGAACGAGTATTTAGGGTACGTTTGGTGTCTCTGCGAGAGATTGCTGGTACACTGGATGAGCAGAAGGAACAGATGACAGGCTGTTGGGCCTCTTAAAGCTTGATGTGGAAAGTGAGAGAGTGATGGGAGGGGGGATTGGAGCAATGAGAGGAGAGGTTGAAGTGGTAGGAGGAGGAAAGGAAGGTAACGAAAAAGTCGATGAAGAGGGGACTAAAGTCTGAGTTGCTATGCACAGTCTGGGTGGTTACTGAACGTGTTTGTGGAATAAGAACTGGTAAAGTTAATGCAGCCACAGAGGCATACGTGGGTTTGAGACGTTCGGCATAGAAAGCTCGACGGGCTTCCGGGAAGGGAATGTTTCTTGCTATACAAGATTTCTAAATATTTTTCTTGTCTTAAAAGCGTGGGCAAGTCAAAGAGCAGCCAGTATGTTCACCAGTACAATTGATACAACGTGGTGGTTGGTTGCAGACAGCTGGCGAATGATCGGGTAGACCACAGCACCACAGATTTTGGGCGAAGCGCAGCATGATTGCCCATGTCTATATCTTTGACAAAGAAAACAACGGAGAGGATTAGGTACGAAAGGACGAACGGATAGATTTAACCATGCCACCTGCACAGATGATAGTAAAGTTGGGGTGGAGAAGGTCAAGACAAACCCACCAATAACAACTCGATCAGCTCCTTAGCGTCGGATAAGGCAACGCAGGTCGGTAACGTGGTGACTAGCAAGATCTTGAAGGAGTTTGTCATCAGCACAACAAATAATGTCTCTACAATAAACTACCCCTTTGTAGGAGTTAAGAGACTGGTGAATCTCAATAGAAACTGGAAAGTCGGCAAGAGTTTGGAGACACGAAAGTCTACTTGCTTGCTTGGCGTTGCAAACCTTGATCAAAAGGCTACCGCTGTGCAACTTGGATATTTTCAGCCACTTCGCCGATTAAAGCCGACAAGAAACTTGTGACACCAGTGAATGGCGACACCAGCTCATCAAAGTCTGTGAGAAGGTCTCTCTCAACAGTTGGGTCGATGTTTGTGCTGCGGTGGAGGACTGGACGAGATGGCGGTCCGTGCTGTGTTGGAGTAACGTTTACTCCACCCTACCACAACCCTGGCGGCCCGCTGGAATAAGCCGGCCCGAAAACAATGATGATGATTAATATGTTAAAGTAAATTAAAGCATAAAATTAAGTTGAAGAATTAGGTGGAATATCGGCATATCTCCAACACTGTATTTTCGAGAAAGAAAGCAAAAACTTCCGGTACCTTCAAATTTAAGATTACAAGAAATTCCTATCAACTGTATATTTATAACAAGTTATCAGATAAACCTTCTTTTTAGGCACAACCTTTTATTATCCACCTAGCCACAAAAAGAGGGCAAAGTGACTAGAATGCCTTAAATGCATACAGTAGAACCCCGGTTATCCGGCTGTTCGCTTTATCCAGGCCGTAGTTAAAAAAATATATATAATAAAATAAATAAATAAGGCATTAAAAATAAAAATAAAAATAAAAATTTAACATAAACATTAAAAATAAAGGCATTATTAATAAAATAATAATGCCTTTATTGTACATTTAGTTAAATTATACAGTACAGTATAGTCTACAGTACTGTACTGTACAGTGTTATCACTGTCGTCCGTATTATCCGGCTTTTCGCTTATCCAGCCTATCATCGGTCCCAATTAGGCCGGATAACCGGGGTTCTACTGTATTTGGAAGGGTTCACTGTTCATCTAGTTGGCAATCAGCCCAGTGGTCTTTCTACTTCCCTCTTTTTGTTGGAGGTAGAAAAACCACACCAAACACTCGGTTTTCTAGTTCTCCCTGAAAAGAGTGAAGTAGAAAAACTGCACCAAACACTCTACCAGAAAAAAAATTGAGCTTTTCACATGCAAATTCGGTGGTAATTACACGACATCAAGCCTTCAAAATTTAACAGCATGAAATATGCCGCAGACTATGTCCGTGTGTCAAATTTCACCTTTCTGGGATATCGGGTTTGAAGAGTTTGAATTGTGCAAACAGAGCTACAACGAACAGGCCAAGTTGAATGAAAGGTTGTGAAAAGAAAATGAACAGGTTTTGCAAAAAAATATGTTGACTTCAGTTGACAGGCCTCAATTGCTGATTAATTTAAAAATGCAATTGCAATGTTATTCCACGTCGTGCTAATTTATAAATTCATTTATGCTGTTCCCAAAGATCATTATGGTCTTTTCCATTGTTTTGGAAAGGAAACTAGCAAGTGAAACAACCAGGAAGTGAAGCGACAAAGGGAAAGAAATGACAAAAAATTAAAGATTTACAATAGTCGCGTTCTATATTTTTACTCGAAAAGTCCAAAAGTGCAAATTATAGGCAACCTTAACGCCATTATGCTACAGACTGATCTAAAACGATTCAATTTATGCATTTTAAGGAATAACGGCATACGAATCTTTATGACATTTTTCCATCCAATTCAATTAAATTTGCAAAATACCTGTATATTTACATAGTAGTAAAATAAAACCCAACTCAATCAAAGCAAATATTCCAATTTAGTCGATAAATAAAATAAAATAATATTGTACAGTGGTATACCTGCGTATCACAATTGTAATAATCAGTCAATGACTAATTTTTAGTCACAAACTAGCAAATGTCCATGCAAACAATATATATACACCGTTGAACAAAAATGTTTTTGTTTTTTATAGTTCACATGATCATTGGGTGAAACTTGGCACTTGATAAGAAACATCATTTGCGGTTAGTAAACTGACATAGTCAGCATTAACACTTTCATTTGCTACCATTCGTCATCTGATGATGCATTTGCCACACCCGCAGATAGTTCAGGACTTATCGCATTGCTCGCTTTGGAAACTATACTTGTAGGATCGTCAATTTCAGTTTCATTCGTTTCTTTGATTTCTTGGACAGCAACGTGTTCATTTTCTGTTTCGCCTTTTGTTTGTTTCCAAATTGATTCGAGGTCGATCAGAGGAGGACTTGTCACTTCGGCTGCGTCGTGGACAGTTTCGCGCTGAATTTCTGTACGACTCCCACCGTCGTTTGTACCAGTATCGCTCTGTATTTCTTCGTGAACGGAAATTTCGTCAAGTGCCGATTTCGGGACTACTCCTTGATCGGTTCCATCGTCACTTTTAAAAGTTTCTTTTTCCTTAACACGTTCAACATGCTGTTTAGTCGAATCGACCGTTTCGGCGTCCGATTTTATTTCCGATACGCCGTCAACGTGAGCGTCCTGAACAGTTTGACTGTAACCTGCAGTTCTTTGTAATGGAGACCTACTCTCGGATAATAAAGTGCTATGAAGGACGTCCATTTCGGCGGTGAACGGCGGATAATGCGGTTGACTGGAGAAGTTCCATTCGAATGGCAATGTCTCGGATTGTGAAACGTTTGACGGAAAACCGTACCGCTTGGTGGCGCTACTACTCTTCTGCAAATTTCCCATTTGATTCGCTTGTGATACCGACGACTGCCTCTCTTGCATGATTTGCGATTGATCCAAATATGCGGACAAATCGATCGAATCGACGCTACGTTCTAAAGCGTCTGGAAAAAACTGCACATCGATTCCTGTGTGTTTCCAAAGTTTTCTGTAACTGCTGTCCAAATCCAAGGCCTCCCGTTCCAGCGTCAACAGTCTGTTGCGCGTGTGGTCGAAGACGTTTTGCGACGAAACTGCAAACGGACGGGAAGTGTTGTGTAGGTTCCTGTAAGCTTCTTTTTCCTCACCATACAACTGAAGTTCGGGTGGAACCACTTCAGGGTTGATGGAAGTGTCGTAGAAAGTCTGGTGGCGAGGACTTGGTGCGACTGCGTAAAATGCCAAAAAAGTAGCTGTTTGAACAACATGCACTCATAAGCAACACCACGTACACGAATCTACATGTGCTTTAAATAAACAGCGTTCACAACATCTCATAAAAATTATACTAAAACAACTAGGTACAATAAAATATTATCCTGTATAATAAACGATAAAATTCTTTGTGAGTTTGTTATCGGCGTGCCATTGGCTAAACAAGTTCATTGCCATATGACAAAGCGTCTTATGACACAAACACATGACACTTAAATACTGTCGTTTGAAACCCTATCCCAAGTCAACCTTGCAAAGAAAGTGAGTCATGTTCTTCATAACCTTCATTAATCATTATACGGCTACACGTAATCAAATGTTGCGAAACAACATGAGATAAAACATTGAATTTCGCAATGAAAACAAAAAACTTCCCCATTATTTTTGATAAGCTATTGACTAGTCTTTATATATATTTCTCTAACGTATGCACTGCGTTCAAACTCCACGCAAGTTTACTATAACAACTAGGGTAAACAATGAAATCCACATTGCATACGTAACTCGAAAATATTGAAAAAATATCTAATATCGAACCAAGAAAAATATGGAAAATCGAAAGTAAAATATCCAAAATAAAAAAATAATATATCGAAAATTGTAAAAAAATATCGAAAATAAATAAAAATATCGAAAATAAATAAAAATATCGAAAATTGAACAACTATCATGAAAATATCGAAAATACTGAAGACCGATAAAAATCAAAAATCCATGCAGGTTTACCACGCAACCAGGGTAAACAACGATATCCACGAGATCGCACACGTCCTATACAATCTTCTATTATATTTTATTAATATAATTCTCTTAGGTATGCACCACATTTAAAATCCATGCAGGTTTACTATAGCAACCAGGGTAAACAATGATATCCATGGGAAGCATACGTATGTTTACAGAGCTAACACACGCAGCCTCTAGGTGGCGTATGTTACGCCAGGACAATCATCTAGTTTATCATATAACAAAAAGGTATATGAATAAGTGTGTTATTTGGGTCCTCAGTATTCTCCAGTGTCTGTACGACAAAACACATTACATTAGAGCCAATAACAGCTTAAGTATCATTAAGCTGTTTCTTACATGTATCTAATGTGTGCGTCTCATAATCGGGTGCATCCCATAAAATTCTATTTTTACTCAAACCCCTTAAAGTTGTGTCTTATAGTTGCAAAAACAGGTCAGTTTTAGAATGTCAAAAAATGTTTTTCAAGCATTACACAGGGTGTGTGATATTCAATGTTACTCTGAAGAAATCAAGTCCTTTACTTACCATTCTCAGTCTGTTGCTGAAAATCATGAACAAATCGCTGATTTTGCATTTCACCTCGAGCACGTCCAATCATGTGTTGTTCACCAAAAACTTTAGTCTGTTGATCTAACCTGAAAGCAAAATAAATAAATAAGAAACGTTAGATTATATACTGAAGCAAAGCAAACTGATCTATTGTAAGAAATTAACTTGTAACCACAATACATATAGGGTGCTCTAGTCCAATTTCAACAACAAAGCAAACAATCCATACCCATACAAACATAGGTCCCCTTGAAATAACGCAAGTGAAATCATAAATGCGTTGGACTTATGGTCTCGCAATGGCTATAGGTCTACAAATGAATATGCATTTACGGAGCAATGTTTATATGAACTTTTTGGCTTTGTATTGATGCACAGCATCTACCGTTAAAATTCGACTAGACCTTTCGGTAACACCTTGCATAGCTCACCTTACTGAAAGCGAACTATTGCGCTCTAAAGCGGCAGCTAGTTGTAATTGAAGGCGATGACGTTGCTCCTCCCAAACTGCTTGGTCCAAATTGTACGAATCTTTGAGCTGATCCAATTGTTTCGTCACTTGTAAAAGCTAACGAAAACATTAGCAAACATTAAACACTCCTTAATTATACAAAAACAAACTATCATGTTTGCAAAATGCAAAATTGCTGTACTCAAAACCTTTAGAATTTTAAACAAATTTAACAAATGGCCGCCGATTAGCTCTTAAGTTTTCAATGCTGAATGCAGGCAACTATTAGTTTCCGAACGTTTACTATTGCCGGCTAAACTAACCTTAGGTGACGGAAGAGAAACCTTTTGGTGCAACTCGTTCAATTCTTGCGTCGTCAAAAGTTTCTCTCGTTCAAGTTCAATTATTCTGGATTCCAAGCTGCTGATGGTCGTTTTCATGACGAGCGTGTTTTCAACTTGTTTCTTCAAACTTTTCATCTCCAAAACCTGAAATTTGAGGCTTTCGTTCTAAAAGAATAAAATATCAATTTTTTACTAAGACGTTACGGATGGAACGTCCATCTTTAATAACCGATAACTGCACACCTCAGATCGCAAACGGCTTTGAATAGCTTGCGACTCTTTGAGTTCGCTTTGCAAGTCTTCGGCCAACTGGTTTGCGTTTTGTTGTTCCGTTTCTTTTAATTCACATTGTCTCATTTTGCAGTCCAAGCTGCAAAAACAAAACAACATTAGCGAGTACATCGATGTACATACGATGTACATTAGCGATGTACATCGACTCAAAAAATGTAGTTTTGAGGAAAAATGGTAAAAACTTCTGGCACCTTCAAATTTAAGATTTTAAATAAATCCTGTCAATTGCATATTTATAGAAGAAAAACGCAACAAATTTTGCAAATAAAATCTGTTAGCTTCAGTTGACGAGCCTCGAGTTACAAACTAATTGAAAAAATGCAATTACGCCGTTATTCCAAATATCGTGCTAATTTATAAACGTATTTACGCCGTTTTCCCAAAGATCTTTTCCATTGTTTCGAAAAAAAAACAAGCGAGTGAAACAACCAGGAAGCGAATTGACAAATAAAGTAAGAAATCGCAAAACATTTCACATATATAATAGTTGCGTTCCATATTTTTGCTCCAAAAATGTCCGAAAAGTGCAAATTATATGCAACCCAACTACCCAACGCCTTTATGCTATAAACTGGTTTAAAACGATTCAATTTATATGCATTTTAAAGGAATAACGACGTGAGTGGACTTACATCGTTTTTCCACTCAAACTCAATTGTAGCATTTATATTTATTTACATTATATTACTACTTACTCGGATTGGCGTAGCTCCAAAGTTGTTTTCTGCTTTTCCAATTGATTCAATTTTATGGTGTACTCTCGTTGATCATGTTCCCGCTCCTGGGAGACTAACATCTTCACTTTGTGATCCAGCAGTTTTTCTTCCTGCAACAGCTTTTCCGCAGTCACCTAGATCAAACATAGGCATCTTGTTAATGTATCGGTTAAAGACAATGAGAGCATTCACAATACAGGGTGTTCCTAAAAAAAGTTTGGTACGCTTGCCGACAAAAAATTTGAAAATTTAATTATTCCGACAGTTCAGTTGCACAACGTCAGAGTAGCCCGACACAACATAATATAACATATGACAATATTGCTGACTTTTTGATGATGTTCAATCAACTTCTCCTTCTCCTTGAGTCGTAACCTTTCTTCGTTCAGCTGATTTGCCTGTCTTTGTAACGACGCTTCCTTCTGCCGAGCAAGATCCAATTGATCTAGTAAGTCTTGACGTTGCTGATAAATGTCACGTTCTTCACTCGCCTGTTTCAAATTAATAAAAAAGTATGTTTTTAATAAAAATAAAACCTTTACACAAAATATAATTAATAAAATGCTGTACAAAAAATCACTTTAGAAACAAATCGTTCTTATACCTTAAGTGCTCTCAAATCCACCAAATCTTTCTTTTCCCGAGCAATCAAATCGACAAATTTCTGTTGATACTCGTCCTCCAGTTTTTGGCGATATTGTTTCATTTCTTGATTGCACTTGTTGGATGCTTCTAACTGTATTCCAATTAGTTCTCGATCCTGTATTTGATAAATACAGGAATATGTCATTATATGTCAAATAATGAATTTCTAAAGACTTAAATATATTTGTTATGAAGATCATTTTACAAATTACAATTAACGATAGTACGAAGTAATACGACAATATCGCAACGACACTCACTCGAAACATTTCCATTTCAGTCTTCGCTTCTCGACGTATTCGCTCCTCCATCTGTTGTTGATATACCAGTAACTGGCCTTCGATGGTTCTCTCGTTTTCCAATCTTTTGGATCCCTTCTTGAGGTGATAGAATTCCTAAAATATTATATACAAATAATACGGTTAAATCGGTACAGAATTCAAGTACGCAAAGTAAACAAAACATACAACGAACATCAACAAAACTCTCGTTTTTAAACCAAGAGTTGCCTTTATACAGCGTGAACCGAAACAACAATTCTTATTTTCAGAGGTAATCTTTTAAACAATAAACTATACTAGTCTGAAAATACTTCCGTAACGAGGTACAATATTACGCAATTTTTATGACATTTTGCTAATACATTGTTCCGATAGTAATAAATAAACCACATTGAGAGTATACATCGTCCTCATTTTCGTAATTTCGTTGTGCCTCATGACAGAAGTATTTCCGGACTATAGGTTATCATTGAAATATGTTATTCTAAACGTATGAGTAAAACGATAATATCTACCTCGATTTCTTGCAACTTTTGCTGGATGTTCGTTGACACTTTACTTTCGGTCTGAACTCCTCGGTCATTTCGCCCATCAGCACAATTTTTCTGACGCGACGAACTTTCAGTCAAGTAATTAGGCAAAATTGACAACAGAAATAGTAGGTGGCTGACTGGTGAATCGTCGCCGTCTCGGTGTTTGTTGTTGACGAGCAATCGGTGTATCGACGCATTGGAAGGAATCTGAAGCAAATTCAGTATGTCCGACAGCGTCAACACGCTTTCCGAACTATCGAGGCGTTCGCATTCCGAGTCAAACAGTGATAACGTATAATGGTAGTTCAGCTTTTGAAGGTGTTCACCAATGAACCAATTGGAAATCTAAAAACAAAACAAAAAACGATGAAAAATAATAATTACTACCGATTGTATGACACTTCGGAAAAACAAAAACAAATACTTGCCCTGAGCAAAAGTTCATGTGCAGATTTTGTACTTCGAGGAGAAAGCGGACGAGAGACGTGAAGCTCAGATATCAAACGACTTCGAACTTGAGAACGTAAATCATTGAGAATACCCTTGTCTTTGAATTTGGAGTACAATTTTGTACGCAGTTGTTCGGCCGAAAGAGTTCGTCTTTCTTTAGGAATCGACATCGCAGGGTCTCACGTTGACATCATCGTGTTGAAATATTCTTGTATGCCTGTTGAAACATTAATAATGAGCATAAATTGTAAAATTACTTAATTGTGAGCATCATTATGTCTTTTAAAGAAAATGAAATACAGCAATATATTTATTATTACAAAAAGGGTTCAAAACAAAAATTATGGACTAAATATTTCAATACAATATACATGCAATATATAAGCTAATTTGAAAGTAATCACAAAATTAATGAAAAACGTTTGTACAAATGACAAAATAAAAATTACTCACAAAATTTCAAACAAAACAGAATTCAAAAGTCACACCAACACGTGCATCATTCGATGCCAAGCCAATGGCCAACGAAAACAAAAGGAATTTTGACAAAATAAATAAACATTGGAGTTACCTAAAGTTGCTTAATGATATAATTATCGTAGTAATGCCTGTTCATCAAATCAAACTAATATTAACCGGTAAGGTAAACAACGTTCACTTTACAAAAATGTCGAAGCAGTAATATGCAGCTCGGTGCAGGATGCGGTTAGCTGACGGTTATTTTAACGTACGTATATGACGTCACGTTATGTTTTAACAAAATGAATAAAATTGTTTTATTTGCATATTACAATTTTTCACTCGAGTTATTTATAAATATCGTTTTCTTTAATATTTAAAAATATGTAAATGCAACAACATGAGCATACACAGATTATAAATTATGTTGCTATGACGTTTGCTAACCTTACAGGGCACTAAATAGCATAGCGGTTGTCAGGGTAAATTGTGACGTTTTCTGTTGATCACGTGATTTATGTCGTCAAAGTCTCGACACTCGCAGAGCCGTAATTAAATTAAAACTACAATAGTCTACACGGAAAATGGAAAAGCACCAATCATATTATTAATGTTGTTAATCATCGTTATTTTAAAATAAATGAAAATCTGACTGTAATCATAATCATATTCTGCTTCTCACTCCCACTAAATTTTGACATGCCAAAATCCAAAATGTGGAAAACATGGATAAACTATTAACTTTTTTTTAAAAAGGTCTATCTTTACTGACTGGGTACAATGTTGAAAACCCAACGTTTCGCCTTCTGTACTGAAAGGCTTTTTCAAGGGAAACACAGGCAAGAACCCCAAAAACAAAGGACACCAGCAGCACAGAAAAACGGTTAAAAACTGAAAAACATAGAAAAAACAACCCTCATCTTGATCACAGAATTATCAAACAGTCACACGCACACGTTTGACACCATCATTTTCTATATAAGTTTTCAAATTTGTTAATGGTTTTATATGAATGTATACAGGATTACAAAACTAGGTTTATGAAACTTTATACACATACAGTCATACACGTTTCAATACAACTATTTCAAAACAAAACAAAATTAGAATAAAAATTTTAAATAGTGTAAATAAATATATTTATTGTGTGTAATAGATTAATTGAGACACAAAATATACACTAATAATAAAAATAAAAATTTATAAACAACTAAGAAAAAGTACCCCTGGCGGGACTCGAACCCGCAATCCCCGGTTTAGGAGACCGATGCCTTATCCATTAGGCCACAGGGGCCGACGTCAAACAAAACAGAAAATAACTGTTACAAACCTATGCCGGCTTCAATTTAAAAAAGAAAATCAATTTGAGATAAATTGTACTAATATTAAATTATCAGGGTCATAATTTGTAAATTTTATTTTAGATGACATGAATTCTGAATTTTTAAAAATCTTTTTATTTTATGTTTTTTATCGACTTTGTATAGCGCCATGTAGTGGCAAAAAATAACAACGACTCTGGATGAGAGATTTTGCTGAATGAGGTTTCAGAATTTAATAAAAAACAAAACAATAAAATATTCGAACGTAAGATGGCAGCAGGTGCATGTTATACAATAAAAGTAAACTCAATCTAGGAACGAGCGCCAAATTCAAATCAGCATGCGGTGCAGGCGAGAACTGTCACCGAGTTTGCGTTTAGCGTGAAAGTTTTGACAAAAACTACACAATTTTATAGCAGTTACTATTTTAAGTAATTTTTTTTTTGTATTTTGTATTTTGTAATTTTTGTTCCTGTGACTATATCCTCAGGGATGCTGTAGTTTCAAATAAACTAGGGAAAACAAGACTTTCAGATACGAGAAACTTTCTAAAAATTTGACGGAATATGAACATTGGTTTGGCCAGTAGCGCCTAAAAACTGAATTTTACAGTTAAAATTATTATTTTTATTTTTGCTCATCCTATATAATAGGAGCCAAGAATTAATTTATTTTCAACAGAATTTTGCAGAAACTAAAATTTACGAACTATGACTTAGTGGATAGGCCTATTTAATTTTCCTGGAATGGTTCGTATGGAGCTCGTATAAAAAGTTTTTGAGTAAAAAATGAGTTTCAGAGTCTAAATGTAGCAATTATTATGTTAACTTTTTTTCATGATGCATTTAGCGGGTTAGAAAAGAGAATTTTCAATCTGGGGTTATAATGTCAAATCGTTTGTGAGTTTTATCCTGTTCAAAACTTGTGTTTTTGACTGCTGTAGGCCGTCAAAAAATCACTATGATGGATATTATATGTCTTTCTTTATGAGCAGTCAGGTTTATTGATTTTTTAAATAAGCAATTTTGTTTATGAAAATGTAACCAAATCTTGGGGGCTTTATCCTACTGTAGCAAAATCTATTTGTGTTTTCTCGCAAATATCGCTTTACTCTATTTTTTAAATCAAAACAACCGAAAATCGATTATTTTTTTTATTAGTTTATGTGATTTTTTTCTCTCTCCGTGAATTGCCAATGTTCGTGTAGACTAATAACATGGTGATCCGTAGCTTTTGATGTTCAAAACTTAATTTCCTGTATTTCTCGCAACTTAATTTCCGGTATTTTGAACTTTTAGTTGCGTGTCAAACTAACTATTGGCAACTGCACAAAAAATACACGGTATATGTTCGTAATAATCCTATTGTTAAATATTGTTACTTCAAAAGCTTTTTTAAATTTAAAAATTAATTTGTAAAAAAAAGTTGGTTTTTTATACTCTTTATATTAGCTTCACTTGTGAGTGAATGAGTTAGTTTCTACGTAAAAAAACAAAATTACTCAATGGATTTTGATAAAAAAAGGTGTCTGTGGATTTGCCTTAGAATGCCGAGTAACGATGGTGAATGACACCAATAAAAAATCAATATGACGGACGCTACATACAAGCCATGTATGCATTATTTTTTATACCCTTCTAATTCCTAAAGCCTCAAAGACTCAATAAATTTTGATGAATGAGGGGTTCTCGCACACCTTACTCTCACGAGTGGGAGTAAGCTATATTGCATTAATGAAACGTCAATATGGCGGGCGCAACATATAACAATACAGCAAGTATAACGATACCAATACAATTGATATCAGCGATATAAATGAGAATTTGAAATGAGGATAAAACGCTATGCCCTTCAATTAGTAAATCTAAAAAATTAATAATAAACATGGTCTCATCTCAGATGCAATAAAACGAACTGGTGTTTTCACCACCAATAACACTGTTATTTGATAAGCCACTATGCGTGTTGTTGGAGTTTTTTCACGACGTCGGTATAAGGCCATGAAGGTTGTTGATCACTTTTTTTATTTTATTTAGCTTTATTCGACCCTGTGGGGTCGTAAATTACATTTACAATACAGCATATCCAGAACAGTCTAAATATAAAAAACTTAAAGTAACAATTACCTATAATAAAACTATCAAAGTAAAAATTAGTATGTTACAGTGTTTCTCCTAAAAATGTACAATTTCCTATGAAATGCTGTAGGGGATTGTATAGCATTTTGTACAATCCGACATTTTGTACAATCAGACATTGGATTCCAGGAATCCAAAGTCTCTCACCCAAATCAAGGTTGTTTCTATACAAACAACCTTGCCCAAATCCAAGCACAATGGGAAAAATCTGTGTCACTTTCAGATGAAAAAAGAGGGAAAATAATTGTGGAAAGAGTGCAACCTTTCCAGGTTACGGTTTTTGAAACAAGTTGACATTTATAACTTCCATTGACAGTTTTTCTTTAATAAAAATGAGTTAAGAAGAAAAAATATATTTTTTTGATGATTAGAAAAACAGTTTCAATAATTTCACGAACCGGAACAATATTTTCCGAAATTTCACGATTTTCCATAATTCCACAATTTGCTCTGGTTCATTTTGAGCCCTGGTTTAATATAGAACCCAACTGGGCAGTAGAGTGCTACTTTAACACTTGTATATCAACCGTACGTGTACTACAATTTGGGAAACGAGACAATATCTAACAAATTTTTACGTAATTTTCTGTTACTTATATGTTGAGTATTGTCTGTGTTTGTTTTACAAAATTTAACATTTCATAAAGTTGAATCCAAAAATCTTGCAACGACGTGAAATAATTATAATACAAAACTTACTACATGTATTATATTATATTATATTCGGATATTATTAAAATCCCCAGGTTGAATACGATAAATACCAGTTTATGGTCGGACCACAATAAAATCTTCACTCTATAGGAAAAAATAATAATAACCATGTTTTTGTTCAGATACCATAAATTGCCGTTTTAAAGCTTGACATATCACGCAACATCCATCTGAAAAAGTATATAATATCACCGTGTATTGCATACATTACCTCACTACGACTCATCAGCAGCATTATGAATACTGGTACCATCTTCATAGTGAATGCTTGTTGTTTAGAAGTGTTTGGACAGGTAATAGTCATATTACCTCTACAAACACCTTCGAAACAACGAGAATTCACCATGAAGATGGTACCAGTATTCATTATGCTACTGATGTTTGTTGGTGTCACTTTGTAGATGACACTGTTGAGGTCCATCGACGTTCAACAAAAAAATGTTTCCAGTGTTAGGCTTATTGATAGGAGTCGAGTCAGTCATACAAGACACAATTGTAGAATAAACAAATAATGTATTCACAAACACACAAGTGCGCAAATAAAATGGATGTCAATGTCTCTCATTACATTGTTCAACTAGAAACTAGGTAGTACCGCACAAATGGTAGTAGTAAGATTCTTTTAACTTTACAATACCATCATCATTCTATATCGCCATTGCTTTTTTCTCATGTATATCAACAATGTACTCCTTTTTCAGTTTTGTTAACGTTACCACAACAATCATCATAAAAACCATTATGATTAAGTTACACCATAACATTTTCACTCACAGATCAATTCCTTTTTTCCTTCTTTTATTTAACGTTTTTTTTTTAAACATGTTTTAACTTTTTAAGGCTATTGGTACCCATTTCACTAACTGTCCATAGATGGCGCTATTCTGTAAATGTTGTCTCATGTTAAGTCTATGAGACAGTATTTCCTCGTTTTTAAGCATACTGGAAATACAAAAAGCTTGAAATTTGTTTGTAACAATGTTGAAACATATGTCTACAAAGAAAGCTTTTTAAAATTATAATATTCATAGTAGTTGATTTATTAAAAATTCTCAAACCTGTAAAACATTAATTCCTTAACATATACAATTCTACTAGCTCGATTTCTACAAACAAAATACCTTATCTGACTAATATGTGCTAGCTAGTTTAAAATTTGATGTCTAAATTTAAATTCCAGTGATATTTTAAGTAGTTAGTATGTCGAAATAAAGTCAAATAAAGCCTGTGTGGTTTAAGAACTAAACAATGAAAATCAAAATATATCCTAACAATCAAAGTGCATTATCGTAAGGTTGTGTTCTATTCATTGTAAGATTATAATTGATTTAGGTAATTTGCAATACACTTGAATAGGTTTGTGAGCCCATTACAGTGTTTTCGATTTGTACGTTTATATTTTTTAGATAGGCCGCAGAATTTTTAGATGATTATTATTTACTTTTAGTTTTCCAAGCATCTATTTTATACTAGAAATTAACCTCCGTGGTTGGTATGGTAACCACGGGATGTCTAGATTTCTTACAGCTTATGTTTATGCAGTTTGTTCATTGTTGTAATTTAAATTTGCTTACAGCTTATGTTTATGAAGTTTGTTCATTGTTGTAATTCAAATTTGCCAAATCAAAATAGCAACACGGAGCGTTAGTCAAGTACGTCAGCGTCACTCACGTACGTCATTCCTCCTAGACTATTATTATTATTAAGATATTGACAATCACCTTTGTATTGCAGTACTTTATAAATGAAGTTTTATAGTATTTATAAATAGCATTGTTGTGCAACACTACACAATAAATTTATTGTATAGTGTTATTTTTTTAGCATTTCTATTTATTTTTGTAAGTGGATGGTAATATGGTAATAATTAAAATATACGAGTATTTGGTGTATACTTTTGATTGCAATGACAAAATTAAAGTCATGATTCGGAAAGTTTATTGCTGCAGTCAAAAATGCATTTATTGTGAATAAATATTAAACTAAACACCACATTTTGTTACAACAACAAAAAAGCATAGTAATAGTGTTACATTTACAATACAGAAGAAACTTATCACTACAACTTGACTTCTGCCAAATTAACAAAAAACATTTACATAATCTATCATCATCAGAAAGAAAAACAACTTTGAGTACTTTACCACCTATTGGATGAAAAACTATAAAACTCTTACTAGGAAAACAGTTATAATTACAACTAGATTAAAAGTCTTGCACTACCCATGTCTATCACATGCAAAGGTAGCCAATCATCTAGCTAGCCAATAAGAAAAATCAATTTTAATAAGTAGTAAGCTAACTGCAATAGCTCCATGTTGTCAATGTTTGGATCCATGTGTAATGTGGAAAAAATTATGAAAACAAAAACAACTATTATTATATTGATAACCAACAGCTAAAGCTATTGTTTTATTTGATTTAGGCTATTACTAACCAAAATATATTTCTCAACGTTTCAGTATAAATATAGTTTTATCACAGAATGCCTTACATTGCTTTACTGAGTTCATTTCATTGTTTGTAGTTGTTAAAATGAAATTTCTTTTAATGTGAAAGTGTTTATTTTTGTCTTCGGGTAACCACAAACATCATATAAGCATAATATAAAAATTTTGGCTAGCAAATAAAATGTTCTCAGTGATCGTATTGTTACAATTGTTTATATCACGAGACATAGCTTGAAAGAAGTTTTTGAGGTAGGTATTTGGGGTTTAACGAGGGCACCGACTGGCTTTTACAGCTATGTAGAAGTTTTCGAGAAAAAGTGTACATTTCAAAACGTTATTCTACTGTACTCCTCCCATATTGGTCATATTCTCCCGATGGGTTCAGATTCACGACAAAATGCTCACATTCACCCAACTACTTCTAAAAAAATGACATCTGAAATTTTCACCATCAACCGAACACTTTTTACCGTCAGGACATTGAAAAGCTGATGCCAGCCCATGCTGAGTTAAATGTCTCAATGTCCATGGCAACTATGTCGAAAAATAGAGGAAGTTTATATTCTTACAAAGTTAATGGATCTAACCTATATTCACTTTGATATTCTTATAAAGTGTATATTTTATTTTTTCGCACGATGTACAATTTCTCCGCAAAAAATATTATAAATAGCCTACTTCATTATAAAACATGGCCAATTGTTTTCAATACCAGCAAAATGAGGTATTTACTGTAGTTTAATTTTCCTTCGCTGTACATGTCCATTTGACTGCATCAAGAAGCCGACCAAATGACGGTTTAGATTTGACATTTTGATACAAAACATAAGTAAAATAAATCGATTAATATTATAGATTTGCACAAACTGCCATGAAAAAAAGACTACTAAAATATAGTGCAGTGAATTTAAACAATTCCATTCAGAAAGTAAAAAATAATACTGTAGAAAGGTGACTAAGTATGAAAAAATGCTCCGAAAAACAAAACTGAATCAACATCTAAAAAACTTATGCAACCTACCTAATAAAAATAAAAACGTACCGAAATATCAAACTAACATGATCAAAAAATCATTCAAATATATGGAAAACTACCCAAATAAATTATAATCTAACAATAAATATACAGTATTATAACCTCCCAGTAAAACACTTTCATTGTTACTGTATAACTTTGTTTCATTGTTGAGTTATTATCGGAGAGGTATCTTTACCCCATAAATCAATCAAAATATCACAAGAATTTAAATTTTGATATCAAATTTTGATCTGGCAAGTACATATTATAGTCAGACAAGAGTTTTTGTTTGTAAAAATCAAGCGAGAATTGTATATTTTATGGGGTAATTGAATAATTAATTTGCATTGACGTTGACATTTTTTAATAAATTAATCACTACCGATATGGATATGTTAGGACAATACTTGTAGGTATATGATTAAACAATGCTACAAAAAAAATTTGGACAACTTGGAGCGCAAATAGGTCTTGAAATTTATTCGTAATTGTAACTTACTACAGTACCGTACCTCAATTCACA
>JAQIWH010003531.1:0-19624 GCA_034695005.1 Cryptops parisi
CGAGTGCTGGCTTTTGCGCGTGCGAGTGTGACAGACAGCAGACAGACAGACAGACATAGCTTATTATGTTGTTAGATATCTGGAAGGGAAGATAAGGAAAATGTGAAATCTTTAAATTATATTATATAGATAATGGCAAACTCTCATATAACTTATTTTTGGAACCTACATGTATAATTAATGAAAATTTATTTATTGCTGAAGAGATAACTGACTATGATATAATGAATGTAGGTAAAGGATTAAAAAACAAACATGCAGTTGACTGTAATGGAATTCCTACATATCTGATTATTGAAAATATATCATCACTGGCTAAACCGTTAGCATATGTGTATAATTTGGTATTATCGACATGCTGTTATCCTGACATATTTAAACAGGGATATACTATATTTATTTATAAAAAAGATGATAAAACAAATCCAGATAATTATCGACCTTTATCTATTTTATCAATTTTTTCGAAGATTTTAGAAACCATATTACTTAAACAGATAATAGAATTTTGTGAACACAATCGACTAATAGATTATAGGCAATATGCTTTTCAACATGGTAAGGGATGTATTGAAATGTTAATGGATATTATTAATCAAATTTATGAAAATTTAGATAATTCTAAAGTTACTAATATCATTTCATTTGACTTGAAAAAAAGCATTCAATGGTATTAATTATAGGCTGTTGCTAAATAAATTAGAAAAATTAGATTTTAAAATTAATATTTCAAAGCTATCTGCAGAATAGAAAAACTAGAATTAAATGTGGTAACAATAAAATGTGGTAAACTACTGTATATTTAATATGCAGCATTTTGGTCAACATCTGTAATTCGGCTCAAGATTCTGTACATATGATTCATTTATTGAGTTTGTCTTACACTCATTGTAGTGCTGGCACGAGTGCGTCGCTGCCGACCAAGTCGGCAACAACCGTCGGCCTCCCAAACTTCATCGACAGCCTCCTTAACTCAACCAATAACGTTGAATGAACATTTCTTTATTCCTCATGTCGTAGGAGTATCTTTTGGGACGATATTCCCATTTCTTTTGCTTCTCTGGCACCCCTTCGAATATGTAAAATGAAGCGAGCAATGTTACCGCCATATTGAAATGATCGAAATGATATGATGATATGGACTTGATTCGCACATTGAATGTGTATCAAATTTACTGCTCTATGAGGGTAGACGTGCAGGCTTTCCTCGCAATGCTAGGAGATCATGGTAGATCAACGCAATTGTGCAACTTTGTATCATTTCTGACGTCGTATCAAAAGTGGGCAGAGTTGACACGATGTCACAAGTCGAACAAAGCAGCTCAGGTATAGTTATTGTGCTTCTAGTAACTTACCGGTTCTGAGAAGGCAATATTGTCTTTATCAAAGTGTAACAGATTATACTTATGGTATGGTTTCACATAATATATCACTGATATATTATTTTCTCCAATAATATATCGGTTAGAATTTTTATTCAAACTTCAATAGTCATGTTGTCATTTATTGATAATTATTAATTATCAATATATTATAATATATTGCGTAATTTGTACTGTACATGGCGAATGATTGCATGCATTCCCTGGCTGATAAAATATGGTAAAGAGCATGGTGAGAGGCTGAGAGGTAGAATTGTTGTTTGTGTATCTCAATTGTGTGGTAAATAACTAGATCCTAAAGTGATCTAAATTTGTTCAAGATAAATGAAAAACAAATCAAAACATGTAAAGTAAGCAAGGTTTGTGGTAAAGATAATTTATACTGGAGGTTCACTGACTATATAATTTATAATTTAATTAATAAATTTAAGCAGTAATAACTATTAAGTAGAAAATTGAGAACCGTGATTTTCAACAACGGTTTTGCGGTTCGGTTATTCACCGAAGAACCACTGTTTTAGGTTTTATATAGACAGCGAATCCCAAACTTAAGTGTGATAACCATTGAACACTTTTGATGTTTTGAAATTAAATCACAACTGAGTATACCTTTGGAGCTGGATCCAGATCACCTTCTTGGAACAAGTTTTTCTTATGATATGTTGCAAGGATGGTTCCATTTGGATCGAAGATAACATTAGTATTGAACAAGAATTGTTGATCTTTTGGACACTGGTTTTCAATAGAAACGTTGCATCGCACTCGAGATATCAAGTTAGTGACGAGTGCTAATGCGTTGTGTTTGGCGATGCAGCTTAGCTCTTGAAGAATCTAACAAAAATGCATTACCAAATAGATTTCAATCATAGTTTTTGATACGATTATTGGCTGTTATATTTACCTTAACATGTCCATGATGCAACTTTGGATCATTGCAAGGATTCCAACGAAATTTTTTTGGATCAGGAATATCTTGAACAAACTGGTTGTATTTTTGTCTTCCTTTGCCTATAAAGCCTGTGATCCCGTATTCAGGAAAGACTATTATTTGAGCACCCTTAAATAAAAAAGAAAGTTATATTTTTGCTGAATGTAATTGCGTATTTAGTAACCTACAGTAAAGATTGTAAATTACAATATTCTCAAAATCTGTAAATTACCAACGAAATATCACAATACTGGTTTTCACCTTTCAAGTTTTTTATTTAGTGGGAGGCACTGATGGGGCATAATTATTGGTTATAGTAAATCGGGTAGGCTTACTAAATACTAGTATTGTAACTACCACTACATGCAATGAAAAAATATAAGAAACTTGTAAGAGGAAATATAAAATAATATCGACAGTTAATGAATAGTTCATTTTTATTCAACTTTGGAACTTTAGACTAGGGATGCCGTACTTCTCAGCAGAGTCGTAAAGAGGGTGAGGCAAGCGAGGTACACGCCTCGGGCGCACCAAGTGAGAGGTGCACACAAGGCTCACAGAACATCTTATATTTGGGCTCTGGGTGGAATTAGGAAGCCTTGTAGGCCTACATATGTATTTGTTTCTTATAGTTTGTTTATACTTGTATTCTTAAATATGATGGTTGATAATTGTTGTGTAACACTGCTGATTTTTGACACATGGACATGAAACATAAGTTTAACTTTTTTTGTACACGTAGTGGCACCACTGGTTATTGGCGATCCTAAAAGTCATAGATTTTGAGGTTGGTGTAAATTTCATTTGGTCCCGGTTGTTATACCGACATTCATAATTCCCACAATCGAAATACCGACAGTTCAAGATACTGACTAGGGTTTCTCATATTGGGCACTTTTGCTTATTCCAGAATAAAATCTGCCTCAGTCCCGGGATATAATGTGAATAAAGTAATGAAATAAATAACCTGACTAAGAGAAACAGAGAGGTTAACTATTTAAGTACAACTCAATTGAGGCATTAAGAGTGAAAGTGGGCCATCCCACAAAAAACCTGTTTTTGAGATATTTAAGCCCAAAGTTACAGTCCTCTTACGTATTAAAATCAATTGATTTTGGGTGATTTTATAATAGAAATTGCTGCCTTGACCCTTTCACAAACAAGTAGTGCAAAACAAAATATCATTATTATCATTTTATAGCCCCCAGTATAAACCCAAGGATTAGCATTGTGTGATGGCCCAACATGACTCTTTGGCTGTTGGGATGGCCCATTATGACACTTGGGAACATACCTTTCACAGCAGTAGCATATGGACCATCTTATCTTAGTAATACGATTTTATACTATAAACTTAATTAAAAATTGTTTGTAGGGTATAGCTGAGAACTCCGCTTCTTGCTGAAAACATTATGATTAAAGCTAGAGTAGAAAAACTTGCACGATTGTTTATTTATTTTAAAATACTGAAAAACATATCAGGTTACACATTGAAACTTCAAAACCTTTATTGAATACTTGTCAGAAATTCTTGGATTCTTCAGACATCTTATCAGAGATTATATTGCATTCAAAATATACTACACAAAAAAACAAAAGCCAACAGTTAGGCCATCATAAATGCTGCAGAAATATTGCAATTGCAAAATAACACATCCAGGAGCCACCACGTCTTCTTCACCCTCTTCCAAAAGTCCTCCGTCTCGAGCATTTTTGTCACCTTGCAGCCCCAAATAAAATAGATGGTGAATGGGAAGAATGTAATCCAGCAGGGTAATTAGGTCATTGAGTTTAGGTAACGCTATTTTTCTACTATTTTGAAATAGCATGGGCATAGACTGTTGTCCAACTTGCAGCTGGCGTTGTTATACGTTGCCGCCTATTCTAGACAGATCAACGCAGCGAAATGACGCTTCACGACTACAGGTAGTTTCAAAAAAGATCTTCTTTGGTTCGTCGTGTCGAAATTGAAGCCACTGAATTTTCAGCCACTCCACCTTTTCTCTGTTTGTGTCCAACTTGCGATTGACAATGGCCTTTGCAAACGGTTTTGTGGTTATCAGGTCTTCTTAGGCCATTTTTATTACTGTAAAAGGTTTTGGTTTATTCTTTGCATCTTTAACTAAAGTAACCCAGTCTTTAGGCGCGTAGATGGTTGGGCTTTAGCTTTTTCGATGATTCGAAAGTCACGATCACAATCCATATAGCTATGGCCACTTACGAAGTATTTTTGATCCACAAGCTTCACACTATATGCAGGATTGTCAACAATGTGCATTCAAAATAGCGACATTTTAATGTTTCTATTCTGTCCGCCACAAGTGTCTGTGTACGCTATGATGTGCTCCTTTGGAGGTTGGGTCATAATATGCTTATGTATACATGAAGCTATCTCATCTGGTCTACGACTACCTTTGCTTTCGTCCCACATGTACATAAAACCTTCACCAGAATGTTCATGTATGCCCAGATTGTACACCCAAAATTGTCTTTTATAAAAGACCACACTTGTTGTAAGCACCGGTGTTGGTAATGTGCGTTGAAGGTCAAAGCACAATGTTGTGATATTGTTACTGCTTGTAGCTAGCTTAACATCCTCGTTGTAGGACGTTTTACTAGCTTCTGCCTTACGCAAATGAAGTTCTTTTGCAGTTTTATTAATGGTAATTTCATTGTCATTATTACTTGTTTCTGCAGCTGCTATCTTTACCTTCAGGATGTCACATGTTTTGCACGTATCTGAGAGAGGGGCATGAAAACTAATGTTGAATTTTTTTTTAAATATATCACGGAACTTCCAGTCAGAAACAGAAGTCACCGAATCTTCTAAACATTTTTCTTTGTACAATTCGTACAGCAATGTTGTAGTAAGGTCAGGACCAAAATAATTCCGGTCTACTGCGTGAGCCCTGGAATAATGAGATTCATACACTGGTATTTTGTTAATGAAGTTATTTACGTGGTTTAATAAGATGTTTTCTGAATTTGCATCACTACGTTCCTTTTGTTTTATGGCCAGAAACTGCTCTTGGCAGGAGGCCATGTTGTGCTCTTGGTATCATGAGAGAATTGGGATGGCCCACTCTGATTCTTTGCTGCTTACAGTATTCTATAGTGACAGAGTGAATTTCCCGCTGCACACTCGTAGGCTATGATCTGGCAGTGTTGATCAGTTTGAGACAAGGAGGTAGTGCCATATAATATCAAATTTTTTGCAAAAACACGAAAAAAAAAGGTGGGATGGCCTACTTTCACTCTTAACGCCTCAATTATAGGCTTATGTAATACATTTTGCTCCATATTATTATTAATCGAAGGGCCTGGTGTAAAAGAGTGTTAAGTAATATTTTTACAATTTTGAAGAAATGCGTTTAAAGATCTGAACTCGCATTGCTTTCTATGGGCTACTTCACACTTTTTGCACTAATATTGTTGTTTTGCTTGGTTATGCGTTAAGAGGGTAGAATTGCACCTAACTTATTCGAAAATGTTTTTAGCTAATTTTTTACAAAAATGTTACATAACACTTTTTTGCATCAGGCCCTTTAATCATTAATAAATCATAATAATAATGGTATATAATTTTTGTTAAATGCTATTGGTGAGGAAAATGTATTGTAGCTTTGAGAAATATTATTTTTTTTACAATTTTATTGTAATGAACTAAATAACAATATGATTACAATGAATTTTTGTAATATGATTTAAGAAAACAAAGGTAAGCCATGCATTTTGTTCACTTAGTTTTGTTTTTTTTAACAACAACAAACCAAACAGTGTACACTCTGTGCTGTACATAATTTGTTACTATAAAGGTTGATTCCCACTGTGCGTATTTTGTGCGGCGTCGAAAACTGAGACCAACAATAAACGCGACATTTTTATATCAGTTGATTCCCACTACAACGTTTACGTCGTGACATCATCAGGTATTGGGCTTGGTACCTTCCCTCTCGAAAAATCTTGGAGAACTAAGCGATTGGGTTAGCTTTGCTCCGGAACTATGATATGCCCAGAAAATTAAGGTACAATAAATGCAGAAAAGTAAAATAAGTTCAAAATCATTCATGAGTTGTACCAATTTTAATTCATTCAACGCCTTAAATTTTTAGTAATTTATTAACTAAGTATTTAATTTTATTTTCTATCGTTGTCCTGGACAGTAGTAAACAAATAAAATGGCGGTCAAAGACAAGGATCCAGCGCAGGGAAACATGGGATAGCTGCTATAGCTATGTCATGCACCTTCTCTCTCTTTATTGGTCGGGCGTAAAAAAAACGCTGGCTGAAGTTGACCACAGTCAACTTCAATCAGTTCAACTTCAAAAAATGCTGATTGCCTTCAAAAATACGTTAGGCTCGAGGTGACATCACACTGTGACTGTGGCTCGAGCCTAAAACGCGGCGTATATGGCCCAGTGGGAATCAACCTTTAAGCGGAAACACTACCGTGTTGTGTTGGTGAATATCATTCACATTTTTTAAATATCTCGGGATATGTAAATTAGGTTGAAATAGACCAGGATCCTGGGAGAGAAACCCTAATATTGACGTATACAATAGTATTTTGAATTGTCGGTATTATAAACGGCCATTCTGCCATTTAAAGGTAGTCTCGTTTAGTCATTTAAAGTTAAGTTAGGTTTTGTTTTTTATTTTAGAAAAATCATGTCTCATGATGTAAGAGACAATATCAACAAATAACACAATTAAAAATTGTGATAAACTTGGTTAGCCTATATAAAAAAATTTTATGTCATTGGCAGCTGCATTTATTTACATGGGTCATGTGAAAAGACAAAACTTGCAGTCTCCTTTTCCCTGGGCTAACTTTATATTAAAATTAATTTTCATTTAAATTTCTTGAATAAAAAACAAGGATTTTTTTTCCAGTCTGAGAAATCGCATTCGAGATCTCTAATGTAGATGCTCAAACCTGAACTAACTGGACTCAAAGACAGTGCCCAAATAACACTACTATAGTATAAAGTTAAGCATGTATTGTTATACTTAAACTGTATCTTCAATTTAAAAGTATTTGACCTTGAACCAAGAAAAAATTTCATCTGCGGCGCTTTTTTTATGTTCTGTAATTATTGATGGGGTTTTGTTCGTTTCACACAATATAAAAGGAGTACGGTACATTTTAATTGAGAGACGCTGCTCCAAATGCTAGTAGGGTAACTCACACCTATGTCATGTTCTGGCATTTTTCTCCAACTTTCCAACTTCTTTTCTCCATAACACGACATAACTTGTTGCACAGTCACTTAAAGTTGCCATTTTGGAAAACAACTAACTGCAGCGCCATTGCAGCTTTGACACGCACTAAAAGATTCCCACATAAACTTTATTGGTTTCCAATTTACTAAGCATCACATCACATTTGTATATGCCGATGTAAAATAATAGTGAATAGATCTCATTAAGGACATTCTGTATACCCCTCCCCATACTCATGTATTCCCCCCTACTGTAAGGGGACTAAATAAGACACTGCTTATGCTCATAAATCGCTGGACCTCTCACAACCAAACTTAGAATGGTCACTCTCCTATGTTTGGGGATTAACATAGCTAGGTTTTTATTCACCCATTTTCAGTCTTCATATGGGGGGGCCTAAACATCACATTTAGCAACTTATATGGAAAGCATTTTTTAAGCTGCGCCAAGTGGTCGACTGGTAGAGATGGTGTTGGTAAACACAAGGTAGCATGTTCAATTCCCCATGAGGAAAGCTTTGTTGTTTTTTTTAATTTCCTTTTATTATTGAAGTGAAACTTTTATAGGCGCGGTAGGGTAAATTGGCTTTAACATCACTGAAGTTGAAACGCTTTCCCTTTGTTGTGCATGCGCAGCGCATCGCTTTTCTTTCTGCTTTCCCCTTCATTGCGCATGCGCAGCGCAACACTTTTTTTTCTGCTTCCTCCTTTGTTGCGCATGCGCAGCGCAACGCTTTTCTTTCTGCTTTCCGCTTCCCCACGGCTTACACAATACTACAGTATCAGTATCGTGTAGGCCGTGGCTTTCCCTTCTGCGTTGCACATAAACTTTTCCTAGGAGCTAAGAAGTTTCACTTCTATCGCGCAAGAGTCTCACGCAAGTTTTTTTAATTCAGTACTAATCAGTGTCTTTTGAAACGTTTTTCAATTGTTTGTAAAGTTTTTTTAATTTAAAATTTTTTTTGAGGTTGGGTCAAATTGGGAGTCAAGTCACAAGTCCACTTTTCTGTCCAGTGACCTCTGGAAAACAAACACATGTACCAATTGGTAAAGATGGGTGGCCAACGGACCTCTGCACCTCATCACGAAATGTCATGAAATGTTGCTGAGTGAACCTCGCCTGGAAAAGGGATACCAGGGTACGCTTCTAGAGCCCAACCTGGGGGTGGAGCTCCTTTGCGAGAGTCTGGTGACTGTTTCTTTCTTTCCTGGAGAACGGCCGGGCTCAGCTTGAACGAGCAACAGGGAAGCAGCGATGGGTCGGCAACCTGTCTTGTGGGTGGTGGGGGTGCGCAACGCAGAACCAGAAAGGGCATGCAGAACTTGTACCAGGGGTGGAAGGAATTGGGGACCATTGGTCATAGGACTATTGGTCACAACCTATTAGTCATAAGGACGATTGGTCATATGGGCTTTTGGTCATAGGATTATTGGTCACAAACCATTGGTCATAAGGACTATTGGTCATAAGGACTATTGATCATAAAAAGCTGTAAGTACTATTCTAACCTTAATTTCAAGTTTGAATAATACGCATTTTTTTTATTTAACTGCAATGAAATGAAGCATTCCATTATGAATCACTATATAATAGTTACCCTAAATAACGTGCGAGACGTAACGTGATTCTATCGATGTAGCGTAACCCCCTCGATTTTTCACAGTAACTCACCGATTTTGCATAAGTTTGTGTTAGCGTTTCGATGGTAATGCTATCGACGCATGCTATCGATACCAAGTGGAATGTTTACTACTAGATTCCCCGTGGTTACCATACCTACCACGGGGGTTACATTCTAGTATATTAAGGTTTGTGAAAATATTGTTTTAAAGTTATCATTTTAAAAATTTACCAATTTAAAAACGTACTCCTCTAAAACGAGTAAGTAAAAAACGAGTAAGTAAAAAAACGAGTTGTTAAACGAGTAAGTAATGATTTGAATCGATTAATTCGATTATGCAATAGTTAGATTTTTTCATGGACACATAAATTCAATTTATATGTTTTTCATGCATTGTTTGTATGTTGCATTATTTATGTTTTTTAAGTAATCATTCAAACAAGTTTAGGCTTATTTTAAATTTACGTACGTTTTTCCATGAAAAAATCCAAATATTGCATTCAAATATTGCATAATCGAATTAGTCCATTAAAAGCATGAATGGATTACTTACTCGTCGTAGTATGAACGGGTACGTTTTAAATTAGTAACTTTTTATATTTAATAATTTTAAAATTTTAATACATCCATTAATTTAATTAAATGTTTCATTTCATTGCAGTTAATTGAAAAAACGGCTATATTAGGTCAAATTTGAAATAAAACTTATATGACATTTGAAACGTCTACAAAACATTGTATGACCAATAGTCCTTATGACCAATAGTCCTATGACCAATGTGACCAATAGTCTTATGTCCAATGTGACCAATAGTCCTATGACCAAAAATCCTATGACCAAAAGCACATATGACAAATAGTCCTTATGACTAATAGTCCTTATGACCAATAGTCCTATGACCAATGGTCCGGATACCGGGTGGAAGCTTTTCTACTATGGAGTTGGCCCTACTGATCAAGAACATGCGGGAGTGAGGATACTCACAAGCTCCCGGGTGGCTGATGAAGTGATTGAATGGGTGCCGAGAAGTGAGAAAATGGCGGTGTTCAAGGTCGGGGTTGGGAGTGTAGCCTTGGCTTTAGTCCAGGTTCATGCACCAACAGTGAGTAGGACTACCCTGTTTTCCTGGATGAGGTAGAGGTAGGTATGTATTTGGTTTTGAGAGGCGACCGAACTGCTTGAAGGCTTGTCATATGGCACCCACAGAAACTTATAACCTAAACAGCACACTAGATAAGTTGATCAAGTCTCTATAGCTTTAAAAACCTAAAAACACAATGGATGGTACTAGCATTGTTCCCCAGTATTTCCGGGAGAATGAGAGGCAAAAAGCACTTTCTGCGAAGAATGGAACAGGCATGAAGTGGAACAGGCATTGGAAACATTGCCATTCACTGATTATATTCTACTACTCAAGGACTTCAATGCTCATGTTGGGGTTGATGACCGGACATGGAGATCGTGATTAGAAATGGTGATGCTTCACTCAATGCGAATGGTGGTCTGCTCTTAGACTTTTGTTCTCTGAGTGGCCTGGCAATTATGAACATTTTTTTGTCATCGGGACATACACAAGTACACATGACAACGAGAGTTTTGTGGCCAGAGGTCATTGATTGATTACTATATTGCATCAGAGCTGACCTGAGGCCCCACGTGAAGGATGTTCACATAAAGACAGGAGCTGAGCTGTCAATTGATCACCACCTTGTTGTCTGCAGGCTGCAAATCAAACAAGCCTCTAATCCCATTTTTAAAGTACATAAGGCTTTGCTGATAAAGTGCGGAAAGTTGCAAGACGCTAAGAACGTTGCAGACAGCATGGACCTGCATAAACTAGTAAACTTAAATTCCATTGATTGAGTCTTACATGGAAACTGAGTGGTGCCTACTCAAAACAGGCACCATCTGTTATGATTTCTAACTAAATGTAGTCACAAAATCTTAAAATCATAAACCAAATTAAGGTTTTTACAAAAATAACAGTTCTGCTACCAGTCTTTCATTTGTTTAAACTGAGGAAAGACACCCAGTCGAAAAGATTTACAATTCGTTTAATCTACTCTCCAAAGCTATAATTTCTAATTACTGAATTTTTAAATAAACACAGAATTGCCCGTAACTACGAATCACCCAAGTCAACTTGAATTAAACTCCACTTATAAAACTATAAGTTAACATCCAATGAATCAGGGAAAGTCTATCCCTTTTATTTACATTCATAAAGCTAAGATTTAATTCGATCCTAAGACTAATATTAAACAAAGCAAATGTTCAACTCAAATGCTAATCTCATACACACTAGGAATCAGACGTAACCGTTTCCTAAGTTTACGAACAGATTTTTCTTTTGTTAACTAGTCTTGTAAATTAGTACTTTGCACAAAACTATACAACTGAAAACCAGAGTTTAACCAAGCTTCCAAAACAACCAAATTTACTAACTGAAGATTTACTGTTTCGCCCTGTACAGTACAAAAATCAAGATCCTTAAATTTACCTTGTACATGCTTCAAAACTTTCTCTAACCTAAGAAAATATTTACAACAAATTTTCTCGTCGTCCTTCTCTTCCACAGTTGCTTTGCAGTTTTGTACAATCCTCGTTAGGTAAGTTTCAAAAACAAAGTTCAACAAAGTTCCAGCAAATTCTTCTCATCAGACTTCTGCACAAGGACACTCATTCTGTAAATCCACTCGCATCAACAGTTTGAAAATCTCACTTCTGAATGGTCCAAAAAAGAAGTGTCGTTACTCCAACAAAAACGACTTGATATTCACAACTGGCACAGCATACAAAACTCCTTTAACATTTGACAGTGAAGACTTCTACTTTACATCACCATCGAAAAAGCATTTTACCATTACTCTCTCTCAGCTCTCCTTCCACGCAAATCTTTTTTGTTTTCTTTGGGCTAGAACTATGACTCTTCTAGCACTGTCCAACCACGTCTTAATGAGTGTTGCACATTTTTTGGGTCGGGCAGGTATCTAAGTTTCTTACGTGACAACCTAGTCCATAAGAAATTTTGGATGTCTACCACAATCTGAAAAGAAAGGTGTCATTCCCGTCGCAGTGGACTTGCTGTCGTTGAAGCTTATCTCTGCATACAAAAGTAGTTCATCCCAATCTTAGGTGTGGGTTAGGACATAGCTACGAAGCTAGTCTACAATTTGCAAATTAAATATTTTGGTCTGTCCGTTCGTTTGCGGGTGGAAAGATGAACTGAATTGCGACGTTGTTCCCATCAGTTGAAACAAACTCTTCCAAAACTATGACATAAATCTAGGGTTCCAATCCGAAATGATAGTATGGGGCAATCCGTAGTACTTTACTACTTCTTTTAGGAACAGATCAGCCACCTGTTGTGACGTACAAGATTTGGTGGTTGCAATAAGCACACAACGTTTGGTGAACTTGTCTACGAGTACTAGAATTGTGTATTTTTTTCGGGTTGTTTTGGGCAGTCCGGTAATTAAGTTCAGTGTAGCAACCCACGGTCAAACCATCTTTTTGTTGGAATTGGCAACGGTTGTAGCAACCCAAACGGCTTGTTTCTATCGTGTTTTATCGTTTGGCAAGTGTGGCATTTTCTGATCCATTGAATAATGTCGTTCATTTTAGGCCAGAAATACAGTCTCCTTACAATATCCACTGTTTTCATCCTGCGCTTGTGTCCACCTACTACACTCATGCGCTTCCGTGAATAAAATTTTTCTTAAAGAGGACAAGTTGGGCACTATTAATCGTCTCTTCTTGGTCGGTGAAGGTCTCCAGGACAGCAGACCGTCCTGCTCTTCAAAATCCTTTTTGAGGTTTCTTTTTACTTCATTATTTAATTGTACAAACCATCTGTCTTTATGGCCCTGGCTTCAAATTTTCTGATTAATGCCCTCTCCCATGCTGAGTTGAGTGACTTGTACAACTCCGACCCTTAAACTTTGTTTTCTGTTAGTTTCATAGATAAGGCCATTTGTGCTACATTTTCCTGCAGGATATATGACGATCCATTCTTCCAGTTAATGGCTGGATCCACTTCCTGCATCCAAAGAAGTCTTAAGATGGGTCCTGTAGGTAGAGGCTTTTCTACCACTTGAAAAGTCTGTTTGTAGAATGCTGGACCTGTGGTTACCTTTACATTTCGTACTTTTCTCGTGCTGTTTATCTTTTGTCCTGTTATCCATTCCAACGATACCACTGGGGCTTCTGCTACAATAGCGGGTCATCTTCTGGATCATTGCTTCACTGATCAGATTGCAATTAGTGCCGCTATCTACCGTCGCAATGATAGGCACCCCATTGAGTTTCCCATCAATGGTTAATTTCTTTTCTGCAATTTTTGTACTCGCTGTGGGTTGCACGAATAAATGACCTTCTCGTCTTGGGTTTTTAGGTTTTGCTTCTCTTCTCACGAAATCAATTTTCATCTTCTTTTTTTCATAGCTCCTTGGCTTACTGTGGCTTTGATTCACCTATCCATTTTTTTCGCCTTTAGTCTCTGGTTTTCTTGTGTCGACAAAGTAAGCCTCTTCGAAATCTTTCGCTGTTTCAATTGCTTCTAACAACGTTTGCAGATGGCTTTGGTATACTTTTGCTCTTGCTCTGGGTTTTAACTCTTCCATAAAGTCTTTGATTTGTTCAGCTTCTTCCCTATCTGGTATCTGAGCTGACAATGCCCGAAACTTATCCACGTATTCTTCCACAGATCCGGTTTGTTGCAAATCCCGCAGTTTTTTTCTTATGCATTGGAATACGTTCTGAGATTCAACCGCTCGCAACATCTCAGCACACAAAATTGGCCAAGGCAAATGCTGTAGTCCAAAAGTAACCTTATACCAATTTCTCATGGATTCGTTAAACATGCTGAGAGCTGTTTTCGTCCACCTATCCTCTTTGATTCCTTTCAATGTACATACACTTTCAAAGTGGTATTGCCATTTTTGCACATTTCTTCCATCGCATGGAGGCAAGGGCTTGTGTCTGTATTGGTGGTGTGCACCACTCGCATCTGTGGCACTGTTGCTATCGAGGTTTGGAATTGTTGCTGCATGGACTGAAATGATTTCATCATTTGCTGCTGCATAGCCATCATGTTGGCCAAGAGTTGGCCCATCTGTTCCATGTTAGCCATACTTCAATTTGTAGCATACAATTGCACCCCACAACACTATCACTTCCAACAGAAAAGACTGGAATGCACGCACACACCCTTCATCTGTGCCAAAAGACTCATAAGAAATCAAAATAAATGCGTTAAACGCTTTTCTTATTTACCAATACTAAGACTACAAAGGTTAACGTCTGATCCTTTTTTTTTTCTTATCCCACAACTACTTACAGCTAATACAAAAAAAATTTTCAAAAAAAAAAAAGATTTCAAAGAATATACATTTTTTTTTCTTCAGATAAATCAACCACAAGGACACTCGTTCCGTAAATCCAAACTTGCACCAACAGCTTGAAAATCCCACTTCTGAATGGTCCAGCAAAAAGTGTCGTTACTCCAACGAAAACGACTTGGTATTCACAACTGACACAGCATAAAAAAACTTCTTTAGCATTTGACAATAAAGACTTCTACTTTCACTTGATTACAAAATAATATCTTATTATTTTCAAAAACTATATATCTTAAATAATAACTGTAGGATTAATTTTTCGTATTTTTTAATCAGCAAAAATACTCGATCATAACATCATCAGTGATGTGGCTGAAAATTGTGGCATGAAACGCATTAGCGGAAAATCAGACAGGAAAACTGCACTTCTAGGTGGACCAAGGAATTGCAAATGCTTGTTAACGGGAAGAAGAAATCCTACCCAGCCTTGCTTGGGAATTCAACTAACGACTCCTGATGACTCTACGGCTTTGTTTAAAGAGCTGTAAAACACCTGTGGCAGCTGCGACCAGCTCTAGCGGATTATCGAGACAGCTTGGGAAGTGGCCAAACCAGTCTACATTTTGTTTGTGGACTTGGAGAAGGCCTATGACTGGGTTAATCGTGGTCTGGTGTGGGAGGTGCTCAAGGAGTACAAGGTGGATGACCAACTTGTTGGGGCAATCTTGTCCCTGTACACCGAGAGCAGGAGTTGTGTTCAGGTAGGTAGGCAGAGATCCGAGCCACGCCCTGCATGTTAGTGAGGGCCCATTGTCCCTGGTGGAAAAGTTCAAGTACATTGGGGTATCGTTCTTGAGTGATAGAGGAGTGGAAAAGGAAATTGACAGACAAATCGGGGCAGCTGGTGCAATAATGCATCAGCTGTATCGAGGAGTCATTTGCAAGCAGGAGTTAAGCAACAAGGCAAGGGAGGGTTAAGCAACCTATGGTCATAAGCTGTGGAAATGACCAAAAGAACCAGATTGCGAGTGCAAGCGACCAAGATGAGGTTTTTTCGACTTGTTGCAGGACGCACTCTGCTCGATAAAGTGTGAAGTTCTGTAATTCGAGAAAATCTCAAAGTCAAACCGCTAATTTTCTGGATAGAGAGATTTCAAATGAGATGGCTCGGGCATATCCTGAGAATGCCTCGAGGGGAAGTCTGGCCTATCGGATCTGGGACATCCTGAGAATGCCTCGAGGGGAAGTCTGGCCTATCGGATCTGGGACACACTTCCAGTTGACAAAAGGCCTAGATGGAGATCAGCTCTTCAAAGTCTGTTAGATGGTCTCTCTCAACGGCTGGGTCAATGTTTGTGCTGCGACAAAGGATCGGACAAGTTGGTGGTTCGTGCTGCATGGGTTTTCCCATCGTGACCTTGGCAATCCATCGGGATAAGCAGGCCCAAAAATGATGATGATAAACAATTTTTAGACAGTGCTCAACACAGTTGAATGTGCTTACTGTGCTTACTTACAGCTAGTTCGTAATAATTAACCAGAACTGTGTGTATTTGTGATGCACACAGTTTCATTAGCATTCATCACAGATAAATGCTTTTTGTTTATCCTCAGGCCTCACGCTGTTATGGTTATCTTACAAGATAACCAAATTAACCCAAGACTAATGGGTTATCCCCCAGAATAACCCAAATACAAACAGTCATTTCTCACAGTGTAATAACCATTGTTGAGCTGTTTAGTTCAGAAAGATGGCATAACTAAATCATTATTTTAGGAGTACATTTAACTGTCAAGATTTAAAGTTCGCATTTCCAAAGAGTCATCTCGCTTTGTTCAATGCATCGGTGGTAATTAAATAGGAGCCTTATTTTCTTTACTCCCCTTGTATTTGTGAAACAAATTTAACAACTTTTGTGATGGCCTTTTTTTTTTGTTGCGTCACTATTGCGATTAAACTATGAAAGCCATTGCATAGAATTATATGTTATTTGGTGACGAGGGTAGGTTTGTGTGATGTTTTCCTTGAGTCGGGCAAATCCATTAAACTGTTTTGCGACAATAAAGCTGCAATTTCAGTCGTGAACGGTGAGAAATGCGCCCCAAGACCAAACACTTGCTTTTAAAGCACGCGTTTGTGCGCGAAACTGTGAAGGAAAACGTCATCGTATTAACCTTCTGTCCCACCAGAGACATGCTTGCCGACATGTTAACAAAGTCGCTGCCCACGGCTTCCTACGAGACTTTGTGTCGCGAGACAACTTCTATGTCTCAGCGTAAACATTAGTTTACCATGCGTCCCATCAAGCCAATAAGGGGGGTTTGTTGGTTATGGCATTAAGTGGACGCATGAAAGAACTATAAATATGTTGTCTAAATAATAATAGTCTAGGAGGAACGCTGATGCGAGTAACGCTGAGGTAAGTGACTAACGCTCCGTGTTGCTATTTTGACTTGGCAAATTTAAATTACAACAATGAACAAACTGCATAAACATAAGCTGTAAGAAATCTAGACACCCTGTGGTTATCATACCAAACACGGGGGGGAGGGGTTAATTTCTAGTTGTAAATATTACTGTTTAATTGTTGAGTAAATAATATTTACTTAAATAACATATTTTATCTTTCTAATTGGTTTAGGTTTAAATACCAAATGTTAAGCAAATTACATCCATTGTTGTGAATATATTGTATGTCACGGAACAACATGACTGTTGGGGGAAACAAAAAAATTTTTAAAAATTAAATCCTAAACAGAATTACTAAGAAAGTGCTGTGGACAAATGGAAAGTCCACAGCAGCAGAGTCTGCTACCACCCGTTCATTTAATATAAGAGTTGATTTGCGGGGACGGGAACACGAATAATGCAGAGCTTTAGAATGCTAAGCCAAGGTTTTTTAAACATTAACAAAAATGGCGGAAAACTGCGCAGTGGAATTTCACATGGAAAAGGAAAATATATCCTTGTGGTTTCGTGGGCAAAAACTCGATTGATTGTAGTCTTCTAAGCTTACAGTATCTTACGCGACGCTTTTGCAGGTTAAGGCACAGTGCCTAAGTTGAATATCAAGTTCAGAGTTCGCTTGGACGAAACAGGAACAATTGCACTGGCGATTCATGTTGGTCGTTGCTTGTCCATCGATGGGCCGTACTTTGCGTACAGTGTCGGGATCCAGTTGCCACCTGGTTGCGGTGGTTCTTTGGTCCGCCAGAGAAAGTACACCCAGCTCGTGCACTAACTGAATGACTCCTCTGGTTCCTGCATTGCCTCGTCGTAGGACATTCGACGAAACTGTCGTAGTCCTTCCGTGGACTCAATGGCGATCTGGTGACTTGTCACCTGGCCGTTGCCTAACTGGCTTCTTGTCAAACCTACTGGTCCAGTCCTCTCATTGTTTCTCTTTGCTTCTTGCTGCTTCTCTGTTGCTGTCTGACGCTATCTCTGTTGCCGACTTTCAGTTGCTGACCCTGATGCTTTTTCACTATTCATTCGTTTTGGTCCCGTGACCAATCAAACCAATCGTTTAGCTGCAATTCTAATTAATCAATTATCGGTCAATCCATTTTCCCACCAGGATATGTACAACATAAAAACTCCAGTTATCAATTCTACTCATTTGCATACTGGTCATAAATTCCATAAATTTGTTGAATACAAATAATATATTTTTTCCTCTAATTAAAAAATTAAATCCACGTCAGCATTGTATATATTATTGTGGAACAACAATGCACACATTGTTGTTCATTTTTCTTGTTGCAAGCTCTTGAAGAGCAGCATCATCTTCTTCTTGTTCTTTCTCCTTCATGTATAATGCAACACATGTATTTGGACTTTCATACAGTATTTGTATTTCCCCGTCAGCAGAAATCACTCTTTTCATGAGAATTCGCTCTTTACAAGTTGGTATCGATGATGTTTTGGAATACCTGGTAACGGTGAGTCAAAAGGATGGCTTGATGGCGAAAATGTGAGTTTTAAAGAGCACCTTCATGAGGCTCTTTGCAATGGTGATATTTTTGCTAACCTCATTGTTACTAATTGGAAATTTCATTGTTGTGTTGGAAACTAAGAATCATAGCTACCAAGTAATATTTAAAAAGTTGTAGGCGGTATTTCATTTAGTTAAAATACATTGTTTCATTTCCAACAATGGAACAGAAATAAAAATTGAAATAATAGACCCCTAGAAGCTTGAGTAGAGCACTTGTGTAGTGCAGGCTAATAATACAATTTGTGACAATGTTCTGCAATCCACACCACATTGGAACAATGGTTGTGTGTAACACTGCTGTGCAATTGAGATAGGTGTAAACATAAACCTTGTGTTCAATATGGTCACCCCCATAACCACGCAAGCCTGCAGTTTATTGTATACTTGACATGGACATCATGACCACGCTTGCCTCCTTGTACCCACTTGCCACAGCAATGTTACAACATGCCATCTCACTCACCACAACAATATTGCAATTGGTGTTTTAATGTGGTGTGTAACGTTAGGTGCTGTGAAATTGCAGGACACTGCATTACCCTGCACTGCACAGGTGGTTCACTTTAAGCTTATTCTATTGTTTCAATTTTATTTCAATTGCATTGTTGGAAATAAAACAGTGGATTCTGACTAAATGCACCCTTGGCTACAATTTTTTAAATATGACTTTTTAGCTACGACTCATAAATTCTTCTGTAACACGCAATTTCTGACTTGTAACAATGCGAGGTCATTTAAAATACCACCATTGTAAAGAGACCTATGAAGTTACTACTGTTGTATATCTAAAACTCAACATTTTCATTATAATAGCCTTTTGACTATTCCCATGGAATCATACTTTTGATGTATACTGTACATAGTATATACCAAAATGTGTTCCAAAATCTGGCCTCATAAGAATATCCAATATTTTTTCGTAATCGTAATAGACAAATCATGTCACTTAGTAAGAAGGAACACGAAGGCCTACAAGTTCAAGACATAGTGAATAGAATATAGATCTGTTATTGTATGTGTATTTTTTTTACGAGGCATGATTTTTGAGATACCATTACCGTATTAGCCCGAATATAAGACGAGGTTTTTTCTCAAATACCATGTTATGAAAATGAGGGGTCGTCTTACAATC
>JAQIWH010003532.1:0-19618 GCA_034695005.1 Cryptops parisi
GACTTTATTTAAATCAGAAATACAGAAATGACGATGAGATGAGGATGATAAACATGGAACAGGGTTTTATGAAGCAAAAAGAAACGGGAGTGCCCCGAGAAAACCTGCCCACGCGGTGTCAGACCCTAAACTAAACCCACACGGCACGAGTGGGAGACGAACTCACCAACTAGAGTGCCGGAGGTGGCTGCCCTAATCACTAGGCCAGAAGTCGGTAAATAATACTGTTTAAATTATCCGCCAGCGTTAAGTTTTATGTTTTATTTAATTTACTAGATGGCGTTGCGCTTTCTCCATAGATAATGTTTTACCCGTAAATAGTAGTACAATCTTATCTGGCATAAACACACACATAGTAGTGAAGATCCTAAAATTCCCAAAGTTTGTATGTACTCGTTGGCATATATATATCTAAGAGATAACGTGTTGATAATACCATATGAGCCCTATCATCATCACCTAGAATCCTTTCAACTCGAAGCGGACCTGTTAAAATCAACATATTGGTATAAAAAACAAGCAATGCTTCTGAATTCACTAAAAACACAGATGACATCTCTCTTTTCTATTAAGCATAAAGCAAACATTAAAATTTTGGGTATAATTTTTTACTATAATATATCTTATGTTTCACATATTGAGTCACTGATCACGAAATTACATAAGATGATGTTCTTGGTTAAAAGACTTAGACATCTACTCTCAAACAAAGAGAAAATTATTTTTGTCATGTCAAAGATTCAATCAATCCTCAGTTACGGAATTATTTTGTGGTCGCACGCTTCCAAGTACAGACAACAACATCTCATTACCGCTTTCAATATTTTAATTCGTATCTTTTTTTTGTTATTCTCGTTATACCTCTATCTCTAAAAAATTGAAATATCACAAAATATTAACTATACCAAAATTGATAAAATATTACCAACTAAAAGAATTATATTTTTTGCTTGTTGATAATACACATCCCTTGCAATAATATAAAAAAAAATCATAACGCTAATACAACAAAACGAACAATAACCTCATTTATGTTCCATCATGACAATACAACAAATTTTTCTCGATTCAAACAATATCCTAACTGTATTTATTCACTATGGAATAGCCTTCCATTACGCATTAGAAAACTACCTGCACAAAACACTCATAATACTAAAAATACCCAGAGCTTTAATAAATGCTTATTTCGTTACCTGTTGCTGACTGATTAATGATAAAATATTTCTTGGTTCGTTTTGTTTCTGTTTTCCTTTTTTGTTTTGATTTGTACAAATTGTGTGATGTCAAAATAAAAAAAAATGTTTTATAAAAATTAAAATATGGAAATTACACACAAAAAAAGACGTTTACGTGTTTTTAAACAGTTTTCATTTTTATTTAAATTTGCCCAATATGAAATTTTAAACTTTGAAAATTTGAAACTTATGACACTTATAAATAAAAAAAAAGTTTTTTTTTTAAACTTAACACTATAACCCAATAAAGCGCAAATCAAACAAACACGCACAAATCGAACAAATCGGAGCTTAGATTTACGGGTCCCAATAAGTACAGTATGTTACAAGTAAGTGTGCAAAAAAAAAAGCAACAAGTTATTAAATTATGTACCCGATATCATTTTTGGTGTTTTTACTCGTAATTTCTTATTTTATATCAAACCATTATTGCCTTAACAACAGTTTTGATAACCTCGTTCCATATCGGGAACGTAAACTAGATTACTGTTTAGAACACTATCATATGTATCATTGTTTAGATCACTGTGTTAACAACAAAAACCACACTCTAGTAACATTGTTTTACATGTATTTACATTAACAGTATTTTTTATCATGTACGGTATGCGATGGAAAAATAATTAGAAAAATAACTAAATGGAACTGGATTTTTATTACTTGATAAAATATGAAGTAGATGTTTACTAAGGAAAAGCAAGTAACATTTTTGATACATCTCTAGCGGAAGTAGACAATGAAGCAAATATTTAAAAAAAAATGTGTGTGTTCGAATGGAATTATTGTTGTTGTTGCCAGTATAACGCACAATGGACCCCAAATCGTAACCGAAACAAAAAATACCAGTGAAAACAAAAGAGTTGACTTAAAACCATTTCTCTTTCTGCTGCAAGCCACGAATAGGCTCTTAAATCTTTCCGACGATGACAGCTAAATGGTTGTGAGCATGCTTTAATATTCATGGAATAAGCCCTTTTAGCAACATGCGTTTTGCCAGCCCTTCGTTTCAACACGCAAAGCCAGCCATTGTCTATGGCTCAGTAAAATGGAATTTAAAATTTTAAGCAACATTTTTCTGCTGAACTGATTAAGCGAAGAAAGAACAAAAGCAATTCAAAAGCGAAAAGTGAGGGAAAAAAGTTTTTTTTTTTGACTTGCAAAGCTGAAAAATTTACCAAAAAAAAAAAAATATATATATATACATATATATATGAAAAATATATAAAAAAAAATAAATTCTAAATTACAACTGTGAAGATAATAGCCCATTTGAAGCAAAAAATATTTATTGAAAAAAAAAATCGTAGCCCTGTGAGATTCTTTCGCTTAAGTAAACTGGTTTTCTTCTCGAAAAGTGTTTTTGTTGCATAGATGAAAAATGCATACCGTCAATTCAAGCAGAATTTCAATGGAATTAAAAGAAGTATAGTGTAGTGTAGAAAGAAAGGAAACTCAATTTATTCGTCGAATAAATCGTAAGTCGTATTGTGATTTGTGAAATCACCGAAACGACTAAAATGAATACATAATTAAACGATACAATTTATATTAAAAAAAGGAACCCAATTATAAAGTCTGAGAGCATTTTTTTTTTTAAAAAGTTACAATTTTTTCACAAAAAAAATGCTCAAGTACAAAGAATTCAACTTTACATAATTTAAAAAAAATTAATATCTATGATTTCAATAACAAAATTATGAGTCGATTATTATGCTGGAATTTATTAACAGGAAAGATTCTTTATGCATGTTGATGTAAAATTTACTTAGTAATTAAACATGCCGAATCATTATTAAATTTGAAACTTTTAACACTATTAGCAGTCAAAGGAATTAAAAGTTGGTCAAGTGAAAAAAAATACATGAAAAATGTATTCTGTTTTTGCGACTTAAAAAAAACTATCGTAAAAACACAATACATATTTTATCTGTGCAACTTTATTACATAACAACCTGTTAAAAGTTTTCATTAAACTTGGCTTGACGTCTTAAACGGTTTTCAAGTAGTTTCAACGTTTCAAATCGTAGGTGTAATTTTTAATTAGGTTCCGTGTGTCGTAAGGTCTTGAAATTCGGCGCCCAAATTAGCTCCATGTGACAATTGAATGTATCCGATTTTGAGAAATCAATGTCGTGTCTATTCGGAGATATTGGCACGTGAAAAGTCGTTTTTTTCAGGTAAAACGTTTCTGATGTTTTAAACCACATGTTTGTTTTTCATTGTTGTAAATAAACATACATATAACGCATAATTTACTACATATACGGTAGTTCACGATCATTGTTTAGCTTAAAACAGATTCATCCAAAAAACATTTTAATACGAAATATTGACCAAAAAAACGAAGATTTTAAATTATTTGGATAAGATTTCGTTAATATGCAACAATAAAATCCTCCCAATGCAAGTTATACGCGAGAAAATTTTGCATATATGCGATTTTTTTGCAGTGACAATATTACAAAAAATACAATACTACAATGAACTTGTTCAAGTTTAATAAAATTTGAACAATAAAATCTTTAGAGGTTTATAAGAGGCTTGCGTGTAATTTTTAATTTTTTTTTCCAAAATATCCCAGTATCTTCAAGCATCGATTCTAATCTTTTATTCTATTCTCTTGAAAATTTGCGTACTTTACCAATATTTTGTATGCCGGTACCGAAAGTCCTCAATTTATACTAGACTTACGCTCTGTGCAAACCTCGCATTGATCGAAAATCGTATATCTCGAAATTATCATGCAGTAGCAAAACTTCATCTTTGTGATCTGAGACAACCGCACAAAGTCAAAAATATTTGCATAAAAATAACATTTGAGAATATTTCTCTTGACTATTGTATATTAGTAAAATCCCATTTAAAAAAACAAACAAACTCGTAAAGCAAGAACTTCCGGTTTTTTTTTCAACACCATTCAAGCTCTTGGTCAACTTAAATAATAAAAACACTCAAATTATCTAGTCCACTTACAGCCACCCGATGGTACCATTTAGAGAAAGCTAGGTTGGAAAATCCCCATTTAAAAGATTCTTACACTGCACTTAAAACTGTGAGAAAACCAAGTAGTCGCCATTGGTCTAATTAAATGAATGGCCAAAGGAGTCGAGACTATTTGTACCGATCTCACGAGAGCACCACACTAGCTTATTTCGTCGCTAACCCCAAAGCCTAGAAGAGGCTTTCTGCATTCAGCTCGTGGTACAGCTTGGCTTGCTACCAAATATTCGTGGCACTTCTCTTTCTTAGAGAGCCGCGGTTCCCTTAGAGATTTCCATACCATTACCCACAAGCCAGTGTGAGAAGGGAAATACGAAACGAATCCTAGGCTTTTTACCCTCCCCCTTTCCTAGAGAAAAGTCTTTGCCCTCCTCCTCCTTGTCTTCAGTCCAGATTGATCTATTTGGTGCAGACGTCGTCGGTGGAGAAGAACTACTACTTCCACTACCAAGACACACTCGGTCTGGTGGAAAGCCTTACTTTTCTATCTTTGTGCAAACGTTGGGGGTAATTTTCATGCCCACGTAAAAATACATCAACCCATCGGTTTTTATTCAAGATGAAAACTAGTCTGACTAGTCAGACTCAAAAACACGTTTTAGATTAATTTTCGTATTACGTATACATGTATATAAAAAAATAACAAATGGCTAAAAGTTTTATGTCATTGTTAAATAATCAACAAAAGTTACGACTTCACTCGGTATTCTTACAAAAACACGTAAGACGATAATCGTCGTACTAATTAGTAGCAAACTCGAATCGAACGCTATTGTACAACAAGTAATCCTCGATATATGCGGGAGTTACGGTCTACTAAATAATCGCATAAAACAAAAATAACATTATTATTTTTTTATTTTCAAGATTCACATTTCAGAGATAGATTTAAACATATTAATTATAATGATTAGGATGTGTTGTTGTTTATGTAATCGATTCTCTTGGATTGTTGTCGCAAAATAAAATAAAATAAAATATATCGAAACTTTTATTGAATGGAGTAAAAACGGACAATTCTAACATGCGGGTTAACATTTGCAATAACAAAACAATGCATAATAATGAAATTTTCAAACATATAAGAAGCCTCTTGGACGATCTGTGTCGTCGCATAATACAAAAAAGCACATACAGGGTGAAATGTACCATTGTTTAAATAAGTTGTTCGATCGACTTAATGACGTAACTGTGCAAATGATAGTGTAACAATGAGAGACCTACTTAGCATGAGTGTTAAAAGTGTGTATCATGCAAAGTATACTGCTAACGCGCAAGTGAACAAATGCAGTATTCACCATGTATACTGTATAGCATTTGGCTAAAGCCCTATGCTGCACAGCGAACTTAATGATAACACGAGTTAAATAAAAAATAAAAAACAAACGCGGAAACAGTCGTTATCGCCGTTAAAGTAGTTTGAGGCCACATCATCTGCAAAAGAACCCCTTTAGGCACCGTTCTAGTGCAGTTATGTTTTACATAACATCACGGTCACAAAGTTACAACCAACTGAAAAGTGGTATACAGATAGGTATTTGGTTTTGAGTGGTACATATTTCACGCACACACCCTGTATAATAACCTCGAATATGGCGAGGGTTTTTTATGTACTGTCCTTAGTGTATCATTTTTATGTGACTTGTTGACGTGTTACTGGGTAATTTCACATTTGGAACGAGTCGTCTCTTCGTTGCCCCACTCTGAATGCGTGAGAAAATCCAATTAAACTTTAAGAGGATATTAATCATATATAAACTAAACCATAGGTGAAAAAAATGATGAAGGTGGTTATAAGCTATACGCGTTGATGTAAACGCATTGTGACAACACATTCGCCATTTTGACACTTTCGACAACCGAACCATCACCACAATTTCCTGACTTGTACACGCCATTCCTTCCGCTTGTCATATTACATTATTAACCAGCCTCACAATCCAAACAACCTATCACAACTCTTAATGATGGGAACATTACCAAGCTAATGTAATCACTATCCGGTAACAATAAAACGACCTTCACGAAGACTTTGATTATAACATTGTTAAAAGACAAAAAGTAACAATAATAATAATAATAATGATAATAATATATAAATGGATCTACGATTTTTTTTTCATTAATTGAATGTCAACATTTAATTAAACTTCTAGACTTCCTAATTTATTGTAAAACAATATACTGGTACTTAAATTCTCGTTTCGAAGTTCAATTCCGATGTGGGGAAATGTGCTCCAAAACATGTCTAACAAAAACAAAATGCTATTTTTTTTTTCAATGAATGAAGTTGAAAAAATAAATAAACATGAAGTCTGGGATGGAACTTACACCGATTCTCTTCCTTAAAACACAAAAAAACACAAAAACCTTGTAGTGAAAGAGAAAGAAGACCAAAAAGAAAAGAAACACCGTCATCGAGCAATGATGCCATCTCTTTTCTTTCCAAATTTTTTCCCTCTACTACAAGTCGAGTTTGATCTATTTTTTTTTGTTCGTGTCGTAGCCAAATAAGTTCACTCGTGACCGAACACGGCAAAGCCCCTGTTTGCTTCACGAGAAGCCAGCAAACGAACCAAAAGAAAAGAACCATCCGACGGTCGAATGGAAACAACCAACTCGCCTCGTGTCTGCACTTTTAAAAGTGTTGACAGGTGACTTCAAAGTGCACGAGTGGCCTCATGGGAGATCAGGTCAATGTTTCGGATCGATAAGACCGAAGAGAAGGAAGAAGAAGAAGATAAAAGGTAGTGGGCTAATCTACTTCCAATCGGATTCCATCCGAGCTTTAGAAGTTGGGTGAAGTCAAAACCCAACTCACTTTTACTGGAAAGGATTCCACTAAAGAGCTGCATCCAAAGCTTTCTATAGTTGCAAAAAATGATATAGTTTAATACAAACAACTCTCGGTTTAAGAACAGTTTTGTTCCAAAACGTGGTTTCGTTATAACTTTTTTTTTCGTAATTTGTATTCTGCATTTCCTGAGCTTTTACAGTTATTGTACACGATGGCAGACAATTTAAAGACTAATAAACATCGAATGATAATATTAATAAGCAGTCAGATCTGTGTGTTTATGTGTTGGTCTGTGATGAATGTTTTTTTTTCACCCTCAGGCCTCACGTTGTTATGGTTATGGGATCTCCCAGGATCATCATAACAACGTGAGGCGAGGGTGAACAATAAAGATGGGAATAAAGGAAGTTGTCAAATTCAAAGCGCATAAGAATGAGTCGGTCAGTTCACCAATATATAGCTTCTGGTAGATCTTTTACCATACCAACACATCAACACGAGCAGTAACTAATGAGATGGAGTGAAAATTGTACACAAAAAAGAATAAACAATGTTTACTAGACTCGCCGTGGTTAACATACCAATCACGGGACTTATTTCTTGTGTTTGATTATAATCTGTATGTGAATTATGGTTTTATCTTATTCGATACGTCACGTAAAATAAAATAAAATATAAAATACAAAACAGACATTAATACAAGTCGTGATGTTCGTAAACATGTTCATTATTGAAAATGTTCGTAAATCGAACGTTAAAGAACTGCCTGAACATCAAAACCAAATTTTTAGTGTATTTTAAAATTCAAAACTGAAATGCAAGTTTAGTGTCTTATACAGCGCGCTTCATGCAATTTATTTGCGTAAAATATACCACTTTTTAAATAAGTCGATTGTCTTAATACATAAACAGTGACATTTATTATGTGCAAACGATAGTGTACTAATATGAGAATTACTTAGCATCGCATAAAGCGCTCAAAGTGTCTCCCATCCTTCAAAGTGTTGTTGTCCACTGTTGTACAGCATTTGAATAAAGTCTCATGCTGTGCCGCTAACTTAAGTGAACTAAGTTAAAAGAAAAAAAAGCAAGAAAACAGAAAGCAGTTGTCAAAGTCGTTTGAGGTCACAATGACACCATCTTCAAAAAATAACTTCTACAGTTCACGCACCGTTCAAGTGCAGTAATGTTTCACATACCATCACGGTCACGAAGTTACAACTAATTGAAATGTGACATATCATACGCAAATATTCTGAATGCACGTTGTGTTTAACTTACCAAAATTTACTGAATCAATAGTTTAAACTATTCTGAAAAATAAAATTTATTCACAATTAAATTTTACTGATTTTGTTTGAGTAGCCACTATATTAATTAAACATTCTGAGTATTCGCATAAAAAAACTTGGATGACCGGATTTTGTTGTGGCATGTAACTTTTTTGTCAGTTTGTTTTATTTCTTTTCATTTTCGTCTTTTTTGTCAATGGCTTTGGCATAGTGACAAGCACGTTGTGTAATTTCACGGCACCTGGTCGACGCAATTAACCGTCAAGAGCTTCTTAACAGCTACCGTCCATCGTGCCGACTAATTCCCTTCTCAACGGTCATACATTTGCCAACTCCCTAACCACATTCTTTTCTTTTACTCTTACGAAAAGTGAAAGAAAAAACAAGAATCAAAGAATTAATGGATTTCGACGCCTTTCGCTATTCCACAAAGACCGACGCCTTTCGCTATTTCACAAAGACCATCCACAAGAAATTGAATCTGCAAATCCTTGTTCACCATTTTGAGCCAACGTTTGTAGCCTTTTTATCTTCTTTTAAATGTAAAAGTAGTGGTTGCTAGCCACGATCGAAATAAGTTCGGAAGAAACAAAAATACAAACCGAAAACCGAAATAAGCGCAAATACATTGGAGGGTACTTTCCAGCTATAGCCAGGCCCAGTCTGATGTTGCTATTTGCTTGTACTTAATTATGGGTTTATTTTGCATGTTAAGTTAGGAAAAACAAAAAACGTATTAAACGTATGATATTGTTTTGTGTTCCCAACCTAACCTGCACAATAAACCCATAATTAAATACAAGCAAATAACAACATCAGACTGGGTCTGGCTATATCCGGAAAGTACCCATTGGAGTAATATCACAACAAGACTAAAATAAAAATTGAAGTGCCTGGTGTAAAAGGATATTAACTGACATTTTTGTTAAAAATGACCTAGAAGCATTTTTTTTATCGACACAAAGGTCGCCAACGACAAACAACAACAAAACAAATAAACGAACAAATAAATAAGGTTAAAACAAGTATAATAATCAATCACAACCAGCAATATGGATCTTGAATAATTGATCATTTTTTTTATAACAAAACCAATTTTCAGTCAAACCATACTTTCGAATTCTCATTTCAAGATTATTCCAATTTTCAAAAATATTATAAGGGTAACGGGTCGTACGGAAGTTGTTACCGTATAAGTAAAATTAAACTTGAGAGATGTGCATGTGCAAAATTTATAAGTTTAAAAACGGAAAAAAGTTTAAGAGGGCAAAGTTTTTGTGTAATAGAGGCATAAACCGACCATCCAAACAGGACTCTAAGAAAATGATTGTACAGTACTACCAACCTCCGCAAATGATAGTTTGGAACATGTGACCATAATAAAATCTCATATGAGAGAATAGATATTACCTTTTATTCAAATAGAGTAATTTTTTATTGTTTTTAATAAATGTTTTATTTTCTTAAATTAGAAAAATCAACTCATTCAACTTTTTAATCATATGATTAATGTGGTGTATAAAGGATAGCTGTGAATCAAATAAAAAACCTAATATTTTCATGGGTGCTAAATTATGAACGAGAAGATTAAAATGAATTTCATTGGTTTTTAATTTAAGATGCATTGTTTTTCAGAGTACCAAGCAGACAAATTTTGCAAGTCCTGTTCTATAAAGAAATCTGCAATATGCATGTGATAAGGTTAGTAAGAAAAACAAAGAAATTATCATCAACGTAAGTCAGTAGGGTCAAATGAAAGAGTAAATCAAAAAATGTGTTTGCAATTGAAGCAAACAAAATCGAAGCTAAGTCAATGTCTTGAATGACACCTAAGGTCGACATCTTAAGTGTCTGTATTTTGGCCCACCTGGATAAATCTATCGGATAAGTAACTTTTCAAAAGGAAAAGGCACTGTTCCGACAGTCCCAAACGTAGAAGACTATTAATTATATGTATCCAAGATAGAATGTCATAGGCTTTGGAGATATCGGTGGATATAACTAGTGTATTGCTTCTCAATTTGGGCCTAAACAATATGATCATAGTGTGTCAATAATAGATTAATTCAGGATCCTCCCGGTTTCGTTGTACCTATCACATTTTCGATTGTGTTTCTCAATTCTACCTTCCTAACGCATATTTTGAGCAAAAATAATATGTGCAACCATATTAGTGCAAGTTGCCCATAGACAATAGTCCATAAACAGCAAAGCATGTGAAGACAGTAGCCCACAAAGTATGTGAAGTAGCCCATAACCAGCAAGGCAAGTTCAGATTCTTAAACGTGTTTTCTTCAAAATTGTAAATGTTACTCAACACCCTTTTACACCAGATCCTTCATTTGTGTTAATGCAGACATTAGAAATGTTATAAAACCACATAGAGTATAAATAAACTCTAATAATGCAATGTAAATAGTGTCAAACTATTAGATAAAACTATCGACAATTGTCGTAACCGCATAATATTATAGTCAACGACATGTCATAACACTCGTATGTTGCTTCACACTACAGCAAGTACTCGATTTATGCAAATTCCATATGCGGGAGTTTAGCTAGGACAATCTTAAATGTGGAAAAAAATTCGCTAATATGCGATTCTGTGTTGTGGTGCAGTGACTGAAGCTTCTGCACTTGCTACATTTTTTCCAGAATATGTACGCTAAGTGAAGCGCAAATAACATTTTCTGTTTTATTCGAGGTCTTTGGAGATTGTAGCCCTTGCATAAATCAAATTTTAACTGTTGTAATACTTCAAATTAGTATGCTAAGATGATTCACTTACAGTGTATTCGTTAAAAAGCTTGATGTCATTAACCAGTAAGGGTATTCAAATTTTCTTACCTAAAATGAAAAAAAAAATTATTAGCAATAATTATACAGTCTATATAAATATTAAATAAAACAACAAAAATGTATGACAATATACTTAGCATAGTTCTGTAATTAAATACATAAAAAAAACAAATTGCTATATGTACACTGTATTAAGAAAATAGAAAATTTGCAATGTTTATACCTTATTTGTTAATAGTTTACTAATTATAAGAAGTAAAAACTATCCTCAGTATGTGGTTCCTAGAAAGCTATCGAAGCGTAATGCAGGATATTAAATTTCAAAACTTGGTTGTTTATCTCCATTTTTTATACACCATATAGTGTTGAGTTATTAAAACCGAGAACATGGATACGCTACTCGTTGCGAGCTAATCAAGTTTATCAAAGACGAAGAAAAAAGAGAACAAAAGGCAGTTGAAAGCCACTGGAATTTGACAATTATAGCTCAACATGAAACCCCCGCCACAAGAATTCAGCCCATTTTTTGCTAATCTAACTTAATAAATTTCCAACGTACAAAATGTGACAACCTAAGTTTCCCTTATCTTTAAAAAAAAAGACGTGTACAAACGTTTTTTGTTTTTATTTTTAGGTACAGTACATGTTCAACGTTTAAGCAGAAAATGTAAATAATGAAAAACCGTGTTTTAACGTTCAATATTTAAAGACCGAAATTGAGCACAATTTCTTTTAACAGTACCATCTTTAGTCGTAATTTCCATGATAATGAGGCAAATAACCAGTTATCTGAAACAACAGATAACGAGTTGAAGTAAAGTAGTGTTAAAATTTTAACTATAGCCATTTCGCTGTTGAAATTTCAACAACCTCGAGAGTGTGAGATAAGAAAAAGAGGAGATAAAACTTTATAAGGGTTGATTCGTAATGATTATCACATAAGTTAGCAAATTTTATTCTCCAAGGGGGTGAAAAACTTGCTAACGACACTGTTAGTGCTGCAGGCGACCACTTTGCATACGTTGAATTGGAAATTGGCACACGACAAGCTTACGAAACAGAAATGCCTTTCCATCTCATTGATCACTCAACTCGTTCCAAGTTAACCAAAACGTTCTGGGCAAGTCATCAATCATATACTTCGCCTACACTACGCTAATGATGGGTACAACAAAAAAAAACCACTTTAAACGGTTTTTCCATTTCCTTTCATGACTTTTTTTTTTCACCTTTTAGTTGAGAGATTGATGAAACTCTTTATAATCGAACAAAAAGTCATTAACTCAAGGGACGTTTAAGAAACTGAGCCTGACAGCTTGTTCAACATAATTTCACTCTTTAAATATAGAAGAGAAAAAGGTTCTCTAAATATTTAACAATGTGCATACAAATCTTCGCTTTTTAAACCATAATTTGACAGTAACAAGTGCTATTTGTTAAATTTTTGAATAGCTTTATAAATAAAAAAGAATGTCTGTTTGTACGAGCATGATGCAAAAAAAAACAAATTAGCCGATTTTCACTCAATTTTGTATTTAAATTAGAATGGAGACAAGAAAGTTATAGGCTATTGTTAAAGTGTTTAATAAAGAAAAAGATGAATTCATCCATGAAACCCCCATCTTTGTCATCATTTCATCGCATCATCACAAATATTTTAAACTGGCATTCTTAAGAAGGGGATCGTTTGGAATGAATAAGAAGGGATTTTATTGTGCTGATTTTGTTGTGGGAGGAGGAGATACTCAGAAATGTGAGAAACCAATGGAAGAAACTTCACAATTAAATTATTGTGAATAAAGTCAAAGTTAAAGGTATACCACGCTAAGCACGGGATTTCAGCTAGTACCTATTTTCATCTAGTTCTAATTTAGTTTTCAGTTACGTATAGTACTTTTTGCATGCATTAAACATAATTCGCCAAAACGGTCTCAAAATTAATAAAACCGGATGACTCTTAATTGATTCATTGTAACGTGGCAACTGCTACCTCGGGAATACAATTTCATCAAGTGCGAACGTACAAATTCATAATGGACATATTCAATTAAATTTCATTCCCTGTCTATTAATCTCGCTGTAACGGTCAACCAGAATTAAACCGACTTTTCAATCAGCAACGAAAAATTAATCCTCAGGAAATACGTCTCCGTCAATCTATTTTAAAACTTTATATCTGAAAATATAAAACGACTCTGTTGGTATAGTTTATGTCAATCGTTTTGCACTTCATGCAGAATCTAGTGATCGATAAATTTTTATCAATGATTATTTTGGAGTACTATGAATTCGAACTGGAAATCTCCATCTGTTGTGCAGAAAGCTGATCGCTAGGTCTGTGGCCACGATTAAGCCTCCTTTCGCATTTATCCGGAGAAAATCAACATCATAAATCCCATTGAGCGCGCAGTTGTTTAACCACAGAGCTGACCGAGGGCGAATCCATGGTTTAAGAGTCAATAAAACACACAGTTAATTCTGTCAAGCATAATTTAAACACAACACTAGGGTTGAACTGTTGAAAACAACCCTCAAGCGGAAAGTTCTTTGCCACACCACGATAGCAAAACAAATTTTCTATTCCACTAGATTCCTACTAAACAAACAAAATTATGCTAAGTATGAATATATTAAAAAAATTAAAAGTGAAACGTTACATTAAAGATACTTTCCACAAATCACAAGAAACTCGTCTTAAAGATACTCTACATTACAAGTTAATTTACCGTCGATTTTTGCCGGTATAAATAACTAGAACCAAAAGTAATTTTTATTGAACTTGAGTGACATTCAAACACTAATTCACTGATCAAAAAAATGTTCTCCAAATATGATTTCCAAAAAAAAAAAAAAACATATGTTTGTATTTCAATAGCAAAAGAAAAAAAAAAGCGGCAAGTTTTGTCATCATTCATCCAAAGGCTGAGATGAGAAACTACCAAAAAGAGTATTGCTTTCAAATGGAATTCTTATACATACTGCTAAATTGAAAAGGAAAAACGCAGGTCAAAGCAATATTAGAACCAGATTCCCATGATGAATGTCACATGGACAGAAACGCTATTGACAAACTACGAGATTGCAACGTGGAATGAACTCTTGACATCCAATGGAATAGCTCTAGATCTCTTTACCCACCCGCCACTTCGATTTGCGAGTGAAATTACTTTTTCTTCAGAAATAAACACATTCGGGGAATTGAGATTCAAAAACTATTACCCCAAAACGGCAGTAATCGTTATATGTATGATACGTAAAGTGACATAGAGTAACCTCTAAAACAAACTTTACAATAGAATTTACGTTACAATACCATAGTTAACGAATCCCACTGCACAAAAATAATACAGTATATATTAATATTTAGTGTGCCATCAATGTTTATGGATTAGAAATAGCGCACAACTCCCGACCAGTGACTATCAGTTTGACATCATTACTTCTGTCGCATCGAGGCAGTGATGAAACATGACGTTACAATGATACGAACTGCTGACCTATGACGTCAAACGTTTTCGCGCGAAATTTAAATCTAATTACAGAAAGAAATCTATCTAGGTGAGTTATTTATGAGAGATTTTGCCAATACTCGACTAAAAAAATACACCTAAATGCTCGTTATATGCGATAAAATTTCACCATTAGCAGATTTTTGTGGTTGTGCAGGAGTGTCAAACAGTTTGAAAATCTACATACATACAATTTCTCATGTACAAGAAGTTTTTATGAAACATAACGATGGCTTAAATCGGAAAACAACCAATATATTCATTAAAACTTTTTATGGAAATTGTTTAGCACTTTACGTACATAAAATTAAAACATGCATTTCATAGAAACAGATCACCAAAAGTTATTTCAAATTCAACACATTTTAGATCCATTCAAGATTTCCTTTTCAAATTTACAAATAGTTTAACAATTGAAGCGCCTGATGATAAAAAGATGTTAAATGACTTTTTTTGTCAAAAATAACCTAGAAGCATTTTCGAATGTGTTAGGTGAAATTCTACCTTTCTGACGCATAATTTTTAGCAAAACAATAACATGTGCAAAGTTATTATAGTTCAAGAAATGTGAAGTAGCCCATAAATAGAAAGGAAAGTTCAGATCTTTAAACGCGATTTCCTCGCGTTTGGATGTTAAATATTTCACTTAACACCCTTTTACACCATGCCCTTCAATTAGCTTTTCGTGTTTGAGTAATTCCGTCATATTTCTAAAAAAATAACTTTACATGTTCAAACATAATTTACAGCAATTACAATAAGCCAAATGTTTGTTTATTTCTATTTAATTTAAATGTTTATTTTATATATGGTACCGTAACTGAATAAAAAACTTTTAAAACTTTCGTTAACTTGGCTATTCCCCATTTTAAGCATCAGTTACAACAAAAACTAGCTGGGGTGAGACTAAGGTAATGTTTCGGGATTTTCTTTTACGTAGAATCCCCATAAAAACAAAATCGATTGGTCTCGGAACCCTGAATACCCCCTCCCAATAGCTAGTGTATTGCTACTTCTCAATACTATTCGTTCCTTTCACGTTCTCTTAAAGATAATTCAATTACAACCAACTGCCAAAGGCCTCCTTTCATACCCCGGAGAAATCTCTTTGAGTAGGTTAAGTTAATAAACAAGCAAGCTTTGGGGAAATCGTGAACCTTAAAAGATTTAAATAATGTAGCCTTGTGTTGGTCTGTGGAGAATAGCGAAGTGAGTGACAGTAACTAACATGGAACACGACCTTCTTTAAAAGACTTTGTACTCTCATACTTGGTATACAATATCCAAGCAAAAATTATAATTCACGTACGAAATCCTAACTCCAGAATCTGCTCTTTAAATAACACACAATTCGTTTTCGGTTGCAGCCATCAATATTTACTGTAGAATATTTTAAACATTAAACAAACTGTTTAGCTTTAATATGTATTCAATGCAGTTTCATCATCGTATGGTCTACTAATGTAAACCAATAAGTCAACCTAATCGTATATACGATAACTCTGAGGTTATAGTGTATATACTCGTTTCTGGGTTTGAGAACTTCTTGAACAAATATTCACTCTGAAATATACTACGCTTATATGTTTATGTATGTTACTGTTACTACTGTATGTAAATATGCGCGCGTGCATATATACACAATGTCTGAAAAAGAACTCCAGAGTATTAAAATAATGTTCTGTTTGAAGTATCTTTGATGATACTTTGAGCATATTTGTGATATTATATTCAAGTTTAAGCTCGAATAAAATCCACCAGATTGACAGCACTGGCTGTACAGACACGCCATGCAGCAGTAATGGCTTCACCTAAAGAAAACCAACAATTGCGATAAATGCAATTCCTTGCATGTGCTTACAATATTCGAGTATGGTCTTCGAGAAATTCCGTTTTGTTCTATACAGGGCTATACATGGTGCACAAAATTAAGTTAAACAAACACGTAATTAACTTGAGACAAACTTTAGACTGTTACTTTTCTATCTCTGTCTATTATAAAATACAAAGTATGCATTGTGTATGGTTGTTTATAACTTGAGAACTCCTGAACCGATTTTTATGCAGTTATATTTTATGTGTTCTTTGGCTTACAAATTTTATTATAGGCTACTTATCATGTTGCATAATATAGGGGGTGGTCAGAAAGATGAAACCTTACCCCTCCCACATAAGGACACAGAGTGGGCTCTCCTGTAAAGCACAATAAAAGGTTATGTAGGTCAACTATGTTTTCGTTCATAGCCTAAAACCAAAGCTTCACTATTTCCCCACAAAGGCAGGAGCTATGCTCACAAGTCTGCGTTCAAGATATGTGTCTGTGTAGGCTATCTACCACCCTGCTTCAAGGCGGGCAAAGTTGCGGGTACACCTAGTTATCGCTATATGATACACACGTCTCTTCTGCAAAACATTTAATTAAATTTTAAAATTTAATGTTTTCTTTCCGACACCTTGTGTACCTTTATGTACATGTATATATACAGTATATGTATAATACGTGTATAATACAAGACAAGTTTTCACATGCGTCTACAGTACTGTATATGCAAGGAAACCTTTTAAAGTAAACGGGCACGACTTCACTTTTGCTTGGCAAAAGTGATAATGGATTTTCACCAGCCAAATTTTAATATCAAAACGCGAGCACACGCACAAGTGCTAACAAATAAATTCCATCGAAGACGATCATCGGCATTAAGAAAGTTGGCTTTCCGCCAGCGAGGTTATTTGAAGACCGTAAACTTGAGCCTTAGTCAAAAGCGGCAAGTGACACTAATGAGAGTTCCTCATCAGTACTAGCAACGAGAGAGTCGTTCAGACAACCCCAGACCATCCCATTACTAACATAAAAAATATTATAGGTGAACTTTCCATCTCTTATACTCCTTTGATTAACCCTCTCAAAATCACTTTTTCTTTTTAAATTTTTTCATACTTACAAATATACGCAAAAACATTTGCAAGTCAACCTGTAGCCTACTCTACGTATACATACTGTATATCATTCACTCTGTTAACCATCAAAAATAGTTAACAAATGCCTCCGGCAAATGTGTACGATATAGAAATACACATGGGTGCGTAGTAACTTGGGCGATAATGCAAAACGATCAATCTTGTTGGTCGAAAAAATAACAATTCCATAGGGATCCATGGGTTATAAAATTTTCATGCGACCGTTCAACTCCTTAGGGTATAATAGGGAATGTTCATCACAAGTTGGTAATCAAGCCCCTTGGTTTCTACCCCCAAGGAATGCAGGCAACAGCATTAAAGACAGATGGTGCGAGTTCCCATCATTTTGTAACCAATGTCCCTAAGATGTCACCGAAAGTAGAATAAACATTGTTCCTGTATTACTAATACAACATCAACATAAATAAAAATGACCAAATAAAAATAGACAATGTTTCGTCATAGCCCTAGGTAAATCTCGTTATTCATTTATCAATTCGGCAGTTTACCATGAAATATTTAGTTTATTTTATTTCAGTCTTTAAAATTTTTAGAACGTGTACAAACAATCGAAAGGAGGGATTGTATAGCAAAGTAATACAGGTAATAATAAAAATTAGAAACTTATTTTTTGAAAAATACAATTTTTTTTTGTAATTTTTGCCATTTATTTTATAACATATTTCGAAGCACTGGGCTTCATCCTCAGCAAAATTGCAATTTTCAAAAACAGATTTAACCGGAACTGACAGTTACAAGTACATTAAAAAAATTTTTTAAGCATAATCTTTATGTACCGTCATGGTGTAGACATATACTATATTTTATTTATTTTATTTTAAAATAAAAATTACAAATTCTTTTTAAGCATGCTCTTTATACACCGGTACTGTCATGTACAGATATTAGCCTGATTTAAATGTATGCTTTCCTGTAAGTAATATATTGAAATTGCATTTTTAATATTGTATTTGTGGTCTTGTGACTGAAAAATTATTTTAAAAAATGAGATACTACATGTACATATATAATGCAAATCCATTTTTGATTCCTGCATGTGTTGATTTATGCGAATTTAGATTCATGAGAACTAAAATTTATGTAATTTTTTAGTAACTCGTTATTCAATTTATGCGTGTTTTGAGTAATTCCATTTTAATTTTTGTAATTTTAGAATTATTTATAAATGCGATTTTTTTACATTACACTTATGCAATTTTTTATTTATCTTAAGAACCTAAACGGTTCTCGTTTTATGCGTCGGTGCACTGGACCTATACAGTATATTCTCATGAACGACTGTAAATGACAGAACAGGTATACGTTAAATTCCCAGCTCGCTCGCTCACTCACAAACTCAATTTACAAGTGAAGTTAATATAAAGACTATAAAAATTAAACAAAAAATTATTACTCAATTGATGCAAATTCCTTACGCATTTTCGCTACTATGCGATAAAATCCTTTCTGGTGCTAGTTGCATGCACGTAAATTTTTGTCATTATGCGATTTTGTGCACAAGTCACTGAACGCTGGAGTTTTGAATATTTCAACTTATTGAATTAAAACAAAGTTTGTGCGAAATAACCGTCGCATAAATTGATGATTTGTAATTACTCTTGGTACACATAAAATTAATTTTTATTTTATTTTATTTTATTTAAACAGTCCTCAAGGACCAAATTCATGCACCATGATTAATAAAACTATACAATCTTTCGATAATTAAAATTACAAATTACCTAAAAATGAAACACAAATTCACAACAATTCTCCAAATAAACTTTTCAAAAAACCAAATAGGATTCAAAGCGATGTTTGTTTCAATTTATTTTTCACCAATGTAATTTCAATGTGCAAGACAATAGTGCACATCCGAGTCTCTGAACAATTCGAGTCTGAACAGTTCGAATCTTTGACTTGTTCGAGTCTAAGATGAGAATCGAACAGTTCGTTTCGTTTCGAGTTTCTCTCTGTCGTGCAGCACAGTTTAGCTCTTTTGACTTGAACCGAAGCTCGGATATT
>JAQIWH010003533.1:0-19614 GCA_034695005.1 Cryptops parisi
CGAATAGTGATTGTTGGTGACAGAAACAAAAACGATCGTTAAGCTAAGCGTTGTTTAAATCACGTTTGTATAACGAATTAACTCTAATTGTACAACCCGAATTCAACAGCAACAGAGTATGCATCTGTAGGGTGTAGAGTTGCTAGCATTGATTCAATCGACAACGCTACGTATTTGAGTTAACGGACTTAAGTTAACGGACTTGAATTAGCGAAAAAATGTAACGGAAGTTAATGAGTCCGTTAACGTTTTTTCAAGTTAACTTAAAAGTTAAAACGTTAATCAATTTTTTAACTTCGTTAATTAACGGTTAACGGATTAACAGACTTGTGCCCAGCTATGTACAGCGGTAACAACCCGAGATGACGCATTAGTTGATACCGTCACTAAATTACTCGAAAACGTATACTGTACCACCTGGCATGTGGAGGCAGAGCCAATCGATTACGTCGGTAATGCAACTTGCCCTTCCGTCGACGAGCAAGTCTTTCAGGGCGTGGTCGTAACTTGAACTATTGGTTACGTAAACCGGCTTGAAGAGTGCCACATTCGAATCTAAAGAAAAAATAAACAAATAAAATTTTCTTATCGTCATTTTGAAAACATTTACGACATATTTTGTTCCAGCTAGTGTAGTGAAGGCTTCGTTAGGTAGAAAATAGCAAAGTGCCACGTGAACTGTCGTGTGTCTAACCGTGGACGTGGAATGAACTTCAGATTGAGAAAATGTGCATCACACAATACATACTTTTCTAAACTCTCATTTGCTTAAAATGTTTGACAGAAATTTATATACCGGTATTCATGTCTTGCTTTTGTGAAATGGTTTCAGTTTATGTTATTTTGCACTTTTTTGTTGGTTTTTTGTTTCTGTATCTGAATCATTGATCCTCTGTTGATCCCTTATTACATGATAGATGTCTCTCTCTCGCTTTTTTCTTTTTATGTTAGCTTCACTTGTGAGTGTGTGAGTTCGTGAGTAAGTGAACTGGAAATTGAACATATACTGCCATCTATGCTCGTGTATGAGAAAATACTGTATAGTCCAATGTACCAAAAAACGCTTAAAAACGAGAACCGCTTAAGTGCTTCGAATAAATAATAAACCCCGAAAATTCAACGTAAAAACTCGCATATATAAATAAATAAATCGAAAATTGCTGAAATCAAAAACTGAATTACTCAAAGCTCTCTTAAATCAAATGCCGATTTACTCGACGATCGCATAACCGATTTACTCGACGATCATACCTTCCCCCTTGAGTGGGTCCGTAATGCTATTATTTATTAACCGAATAACTGAATTATATATCCGAGTGAACTTACACTCACATATCAGAAAAAATTAGTTTTAGCACCTTCGTTTACACTCCGTGAAATTATATTTTAATGTTCTTAATTTGACAAATTCTTAATTATCTATTTCCAGTACTTGCAAGTTATCCTATTGCAAAAAATTTTTTTTTTGTGTTTTGTATAACGTTAGTGTATTTCACTACATATCTTCGGTCAATGCTAAGTGGCTGATTTGGATGTTTTCCCCCTTTCATACAAAGTTGGGTCAATTTATAGAGTGACCATGTAGACTCGATTTTAAAGTGTATTTTTGTTGTCCTGTGTTTAGTGAAATAATTTTCAAATTGAATCCTTTGGTAAATATTGTTTTATTCCACAGAAAGGTATCCTCATTGGTGTTTTTGTACTGGTATAAAGATATTGTATATTGTAAAATTTTTGAGACTACGATTTGCTTTTAAATTTTAATTGTAAATTTTGAATGACTTTTTCTGACGTTCTCTCGTACTCGAGTGTTACCCTTTATCCGCCTATTGTAAGTTTTTTTTATTTTTTGACAACTTTTATTGGTCTTTATAACTTAATTTTTACCCGTCATCGGGATTTTTGTTCCCTTTGTAATTATAGTAGTGTCGGTGTAAAGCATTGGGCGATTCCCCATTTGGAACCCCTTGAACCTTATATTGTAAGCAATTGTATCTATAGCATATTCTCGGCTCTTACCTGCTACCTTCAGAGCTTGTGTACATTGTCAAATTTCTTAGCGCCCTCTTTTTTTACTCCCTGAAATTATACCTTGATTTCATTTGAGTGAGTTACTTCCTACAATTAAAAGTTAGGTCAACAAATTGATTGATTGTTTAGTCTCGTTTTTAAAGTGTATCTTTTGTTATTTGTGTTTAATGACAAAGTTTTTCAATAGAATCCTTGATAAAAATTGGTTTATCTCGTAAAGAATTCTGCATATTGGTGTTTTTCTGTACTTGTAGTGGGATTTTGTATATGCCAAAATTATTTCTTCCGACAACATTTTTTTATTGAACTTATATTGAAATTTTAGTTTGACTTTTTTTGACGTCTCTCGTATTTGAGTGTTATTTGTTATTATTTTTTATCTTCTTATTGTAATTTTTTTATCGTGTCATTATTGTTGACTTCATCCTACCCTTATCAGAAATTTGTTTCCTTTGTATTTATAAAGTGTTGAAACTACCAATTGTAACTAGCGCTTTTTTTATCAACCCTTCCCATTTCCTTTGAAAGCTTTGTGTTCATTGTAAAAATTTCTTTGATTGTTTAAATTTTTTTAAGCTAGTGTCTTATGTGTGTATTTCAGTGTTTTGTTTTGTCAAATTATTCAAATTGAATGCAATAAACTTATTAAACTTATTAAAAAGAACAATAAACAAGGTTAGCTCCAGATTTCCCGTGGTTATCATACCACAGCAACGGGGTTTATTTCTAGCTTCAAATAACTAATGAAATTAAGAGATGTTTTAGATGAACATTTGTTCAAAAGAACGCTATGGTCGATGTTTGTGCTTGTATCGGGTTTCAATTTCAGTTAAAAGCGCATTGTATTTATAATATACAATACCACTGAAATCCAATACCCGAGTTTAATGTTGTCGAAGTTGAGACTTGAAATTCAATAGTATAGGTAGTCTAAAATTGGTCATTGGAAGCTAATCATACCAACGGAACATGATCCGACAAAATTTAAAGGAAGCCCCAAGATTGATAAAAAGAGCGAAAGAAAAAACTAGGTCATGTTCCAAAGTCTTTTAAAATTCATCCATCGTTTTTGAAATTCATGAGACCTTGTTGTTCAGAATTGATCGATCGCGGACCATATTTCTACTTTTTATTCCCAACTCATTCAAATTCTAAACAACAAATATAGTATATTGTGCTTGGTTATGGACTAAACAAAAATACTTGTGTGGTATCTTTAACCATTTGCGTTAAAATAATTCTGTGACGAGTTCAGTTCTCGTAATGTATTTTTATACACTTCATATTAGCTTCACTTGTGAGTGAGCTGGTAATTAAACGTATACTGCCGTCTACAAACGTTTATGGTAGGATATACTGTATATTCCAATAGACCAAAAAATCGCATGAAGTGAGAAGCATTGCCATTTTTGATTTGATCGAAGTTTGCGTACAACGTAATCTCATTGTATACATTGAAGACTCCCTACAATATATCGAAACTACGTAATTATATTTTGGGTTACATAAATTTTACCCGTTGCAATTTTGCATTACCTACTGGTAAGTGGCTGATTACCGGTGATCAAGTTTACATACATAGGCCTATTTAAATTAAAAATAAACATGTACTCGAATTCAATGCGTGTTCCTTTAAAAATCCACTAATATGACTAACTTTTAAAACGCGTCATGTTATACAAGTATACACAGTAGCCAAACTTCAATTTCGATAAAATAAGAGGGCTTGTCTGCTTACTCAATTTCCACTTGTCCCATGAGTGGGCTTAATTGATTTCCCACCAAACCATCAGTATGTGCACGAACAGCTTTTGGCCCCCGTCGATGCTTAGGGGGTGTCATAACAACCCGTTGGACCCGCTGGCCTCATCCCGAGACGCACAAATCACAATGATCCAATTTCAACCGTTCATCGAATCCCTAACCAATCGATATTCACTTTTACCCAACTTTTACATTCATCTAACAGAACTAGCAGAAACAACAACAGCAGTAGCAGTAGTAGTAGAATTCAAACAAACAGCGAGCAACAAACGCCATCTGTCACATTCCGAAATTCGGAACAAATAAGAAAGAACAAAAGAAAAAAAAATAACAAAAGAAACACAAAAAAAATAAGTACGCAAGTGGAACTCACCCGATAAAAGACAAGTAAAAATAAAAAACTTCATTCAGAAAACGTAGAAACCAAAAAATAAATAACATTTATAAAAATAACAAAATAAATAAAGCAGAATACAAAATATATCAAGAGATGGAAAAAAATAAAATTAAATGACAGTTGTTGAAATTCTAAGTAGGATGAAAAATATAACTTTCGAATTCATCAGCTCCCTCAAAACTATCGATATAGTACTGTATATAGAAATCGGATTTTTTTTTTATATTAAACAAAAAGAGTTGGGGGTACGTTTGCTGAAGAAGAGGCCATTTGGGGGACATCACGTAGGTCACGTGAGGCCCTTCACGCAGCACCACGTCCATCGAGGGGGAGAAGCTGGAAAGTTTAAAAAAGGCTTTTAGCGAGACAGAGAAAATCCATTCTTGCGAGTCGGCACCCCCATTCCCTGTTGTATATGTATAAACTTGAAGGGCTATGCTAGCCGTTGGCTCGTAAACATGTCATTCATAAAAAGAAAGCAATTTCTTTGGTCCCCTTGCTGTTCGACACTTCGCCCGCCGGCCCCGCCCCCGCTTTTCAAAGAGTGCTGTCTTATCGATGATGTCTTTGCTAGACGAACACCTTTTATTCCTTACATCACCCTATAAACACCCATCTCTTTCGACGACATCACCTCGTGTTTTTCCGTTTATTTTTATTTTTCCTTTTTAGTTCTTGAATACGAATAACCGGTTTTTTTTTGTGTTGTTTAGTACTGATAAAAAAAAATTCCATAGACCCATCATCACCTTGGAAACTGAGTTTTTGATAATAAATAATCTTGTTTGTTCAACGCGTGCGACTTGGAAAAAGTTTCAATTTTCTGTCATAGTAAAAACGTCAACTTTTCAAAAAGCGACAACAAAAATATATATAAAACAGTTTAAAATAGATAAAGTCTACAGAGTCGTATAAATTGTGTTGTCACCTCCGTTTTCTTTATCAAAGAGTAAACAAATAATGGCATTTCCTTTCTAGCTATGGCCTACGTAGTAACAAATCATCTAAACTGCAAATAATATAAATAAATACAAGTACAACACAAGATTTACAACAGCGATTATGTTGATATTTTGTATATGCACAAAGATTTACGAGTTTCGTATATTCAATTTGACTAGTTGGCCTATACTGTGACAAAAATAACATGTGAAAATTTTTTTGTTGTTATGCGATTTTCTGTCACATGAGACTGAATACTCCTCTTTCAAATGCTACTTTTTTTCCACGTACACGCCAAATTTGCGCAAATGCTAAGGCTCAAGGTAGATTTACAGTATTTATAGTTTTGGAATTTTAAAGGAGTTCTAGTATTTTTTCGATTTATGCAAAATGTAACTATTGCATAGATCAAGGTCTGAATGTTCAACGATAAACGAGTCTCACCTTATGGTTATTCAAAATGTATCCCCTGCTATGAAGACTTTAAAAGACTCGTTATGTCACTGTTAATTTTAATGAAACGTTGACATTTCATTGCGTTTGGAAATATACAAAATAAAAAGTTAAAATAACAACTATACGCGAACAGTATTCACCATTAAATACGTGTTATTAAAGATAATCTTATGACATTTTGTTCTACCACGATGAAAAAAAGCAATCAATCATTAAGACCAATTTTTCTAGTTTGCTGCAAAATCTTATAGGAAACTTCTGGTACCAGACACCAAATAGCACAAACGAAAATCCAGAAGAAAAAACCCAGTAACAAGCGAAGTGAGCTAGCCAATCATTCATTGGTCGTGTTTTCTCGTTAGCGAAAGCAAAAATTTATCCCCTACACCTTCTTTTGCAGAGAAAAATGAAAAAAAAATATCCCAGATGAAACTCGTGCCAAGAAGATTATGTCGCTTAATTCAGTATCATTCTTTGCCACGTTTCGGCCATTTGACGCAAAAAAAAAGATAAAGAAAGAGATATTTTATATATAAAAATTATCTCTAACTGAAAATATGGCTTTTCACCAGTGCAGGAAAAGAAATAATCTAGGTTTGGCAAAGATTTCGTTTCGTATTTTTCTTGTCATTTTAACAATAAGTAATGGAGTAAAGAAAATGGTATTTCTTAACAAATCAAACCGACTTGTCACAAAGGCAAGACAATGCCAACTACTTGTCCTGCTTAAATGCACTTTAAACTTTTCATTTCCAATTACTCAATTCGTTCATTAAAAATTCAAAACCCACACGGGTTGACTTAACGAAGGCAGTTGTTAGGCCTTTGTTCGGTACTATTGATGTTCTAGCAATATTATTTTTTTACCCAGTGAACTTTCTTTTAGACCTTAATGCACACTACAATCCGATTGGCAGGAGATTTACTAGAGCTAATAGGCGGTGATGGTAGTTTTTGCAATGTGTCGAAACTTTCCACAAATTGGGGAAAAGTAGCTTCATCATCATCATTGTCGTCATCTCCACTATCATCATAAGCCATTATCATGGTCATCGAGTGGTGGCAACGCACAAAGAGTATATAGCATATTAAAGAGGAAAATGGAATTTTCGATCCCTGATTTAATTACGTGCCCGACCTCATCAATGGTGGCCGATGGATTCTGTTCCAATCGTAGGTAATTATGACTCATTTCTGGTCCATTGGCGCAGCTGTGACGGACATGGCACCAACTTGAAATATAAACCAATGGCTGACCGATGGCCTCGCACGTGAAAATCGGCCACAAACTTTTCATTGCCCAAACCAACCCTACACCATAAATAGACCTGTCGGCAAATAACGAATAATAACTTATCACCACCACTTCGTATACAGTACCACAACTCACGGGCACACACCATCACACCACACTCATCCTTACACACACGCACTCAATACACACACACCACACCCAATGCCTGCAACTCGCAGACACACACAAAAGTCATCCATTCACCCTTCAACGTGCCAGTTGGTGGCAGTGATGATCGTATTTCTTCTTCCACCATTCTGTTTCCCCTACCCACCCCCTTTTCATCAACCCAACCAACGAGCTCGACCGCTGGCTGCCATTAATAAACGCATTAGTTCTCAATTAATTCTAAAGCAGGTGCTTGTTGGGATAATGCAGGTTAATTTTCCGTATGCACTCATCACGTGTTCGTTAATAAGTTAGTAATTTCGCACGATCGCCCGCCAAGTGCGTCACGTTGCGCAAATTCACGCTCAACTAAAATCAGTCATCTCGACTTTGATGCCAGCAGTTTAGTTGGGCTCGAACGGAACGGGGTCGCTAACCCTTTGGTGCCCCTTGTTACCACCATTGACACGCCATCGGCATGCTGAACTGAACATTTCGTCAATTTAACAACAAAGTTGGATCACACTTTAGACCAAACTGCAACTCCCCCCTCCTCGTTTGTAACTGGTTCATTCGAAATTCCTACGTCGCCACTTAACTTTAAAACTATGTTCTATATGAATCAACTATTTTTCTACTGCTAATCGAATCAAAAAGCACTAATGAAAAAATAAATTATTCTTTTAACTACAAATGTCCTCTTGAAGCCATCAAATGATGTAACATCAGTCGTAATAATTAAATGTTACTTTAGCTCTAAAGATGTATATTTTTTGCGAAAAAATAAATTCGGTTATCTCGATTTTGCTTTGCGTGACAATTCGTTTTTCGTAGACGAGTGGTCGATAGAAATTTTGTGATCAATGATCGCCCTAAGGTGGTCGAATTATCACTTTCATCGACGAAGACTGATTGTTTCTTAAGCAGCCACACATGTCATCGATTCTCTCCGATCGTCAATCTCGACCTCCTTTATCGTCTTTTAACATCAAGAAAAAAATATCTCCTCCAACCTTAAAAAAAAGTTAACAGAAACAGAAAAAGGAATACCAGAACTACTTTCTCAAACTATACAGTGTCATATAAATCAGTTGTAATAAGGACATATTAAATACCACAAAAAAAAGTAAATTTGTTTAACGTTTGTACATAAGGATACAATAAATTGGAATTTACATAAGGAATGTTTCTGGAATAATAAAAAAATTTTGCATTTAGAGGCAATAAGATATAAGCCACTTTTACCAAAAATGACATTTTTACATCGAACTGTCTTTCAATACTGTTTCTAGCTAGTTACTTTACTAATTCCTGAATATTCCAGAAAATGTCAGCATAATACTGTATAGAGAATCACCTTATTTCTCTGTATGGTGTTCTATAAAGTTTCTCATCAAAAAACGGCTGCTTTTCTGAGCAATTTTAAAAACTGTCTTATTATTATGTTGCCCAAAAATCTTCAATTAATGTATTAATTAAAAATGGTGGACACGTGTGTTTAATGTCCATATATGTATAAATATGTCCATAATTATGATGGATTAAAAAGTCAAGTACGATACAGGCTTAAGAAACGTGTATTAATTCCATTTATTCTCGTGTATTAAATAGTGTTTTTAATCTACCACTATAATGCCAGACTTATAGGTCATCTAACATAATCGTTATATACCACCAGCAAGTTTTCATAGCAATAAAAACTGTATTAGTTATGCCACCAAAACTTACCAATAATTAGCTAATGCTTTTCTAAACCAGCATAGTTGTCGATTTATCAATCCTGGTCTAATGGCATGGAGTAAATAACTGTATTGGCATAGCAATTCTATTAGTGATAGACCCTACTCCATAAATACAATCACATTAGTGACCTCGTACATTATATTCCTGCAACCAATAGTTGTATGCTAGACAGATACATCACACCAGTCGTAAGCAGACTATCCAAAATTAATAAACTACACATTTCGTCAGTCCCTGTTCCAAACAACCCAAGTTTTCGAAACATAAAATACATTTGAACCGGGTATAAACTTTTCGTGAATTATGCATTCAAACATCTCTAATAGGTTGACACCAATTACTCCGCGTAGTATAAATCACTCGCCACTTTTCGATCCACGGTAATGCAAACAATTAAATTGCACGTCCTATCATCTAATGGATCTATCATGTTTCATTAACTCCATTCTAATAATTTAAAATGCCGGCTTGAAAGGTTGGTTCCATTTTTATTGTTATCTTTCTAAACACGTGTTGCACATCTCTATTGGAGAAAACCGCAAAGTACATTTAATATGGTCTATTTCAATCGAAAATGTCCACGATTTGACTCTCGAATCAACGGATTCGACACCACTATTATATTAGTATATTTAGTATAATTGATTGGCAGATACAACACGCTAGGTTAAATTAAATAACACTAAATTACGTGTATACATAAATTCAGCCTGTTTTGAAATGTGTGTATCGAGTGTATCAAATTTGTGCCAACAGTTAAGAGTTAAAGATAGAGCTAATGTAAAATCGAAGCACCTGGTGTAAAAGGGTGTTAAGTGACATTTTTGTCAACAATAACCTGAAAGCATTTTCGAATGTGTTAGGTGCAATTATAGTTGTATCTTCCTAACGCATAATTTTGAGCAAAACAATATGTGCAAAAATCTTAGTGCAAGAAGTGTGAAGTCGCTCATAAACAGCAAAGCAAGTTCGGATTTTTAAACGCGATTTCCCCGACATTCTAAAAATGTTACTTAACATCTTTTTACACCAGGTCCTTTAATTATTATTGTACAACTTAGTTTCTTGGTTTATCATTATAGTCCCACTGAAAGTTTGAACTTCTTATATTGTAAATTCAACATAGTAAATCTGCTATAAAGAACGTAGGGGAAGTGTGTAATAAACATCAGCTGAAATTTTGTTTCTACAGAAGAAAACCCATTAGCTGAAACGAGTTAATTCTAATATCAAATTTGGTTTTAAAACAGTACAACTTTTTTTTTAAAAGGTAGAAAAACATGTAAGAAGTTTTATGACGTCAGAGTATCATCAACGAAAAACTAACTCGCAACACGAGAGCAAACTCCATTAACTTCCTCTCTCTTTCTATCTCTCCAAACTCGAGAACCTACTCCAACATCCATGTCAACATAGAGTGGGAGGAAATCAGAAACTGCTCGTTAGCAAAATGCCTGGTGGGCAAACTTGCGAAGTTCATGCAAAACAGATTATATAGACATATATAAAAAAAACTCTCGTCTTTTGGAGGCAAACGAACGAGAGAACTGTTAAAAGAAAAGTGATAATAAAAAATTTACCCAACCCCCGCACCGTTTGGGGGGTCTCAGTGTTTTTGACGCCCGGGGATAGAACAACACAACGTTGTCTCCACCCAATGCAACTGCTGGACGTCCGAACATCAGCTCGCTTTCGAGCGCTTAATTAAATGAACACTCATTGTCACTCCCTATAAATAAACCTAATTACATTAAACCTTCGGGGAATGCTCGATTACGGACACGCAGCATCGTTGAATGGGGAGATAATGGGGCAAGAAGGAAGGTTTTTGCTTCTTGGGGAATATATCTATGCTTTCCATCAAAATCGATGGAGAGAAAAAAAAATAGTCTGTCACCATTCTAACAAGTCTAGAGTTAGTACCTCTTTAATAAAAGAAGTAGCAGCAACGACGAATGAAAAGAAAAACAAGAATCGCCGGGTGTTCTGTCCAATTATCGAAGAAGAAGACCATCCTCTTCTTTTTTTTCACTTGTTGTTTATTGCAACTGGTTTAAGTTTAGGAACAAATGAGAGGGAAAGCTCAATCTTGGGTATGTTTGTGGGAGAATCCGACTTAAGTAGATTAACGACGATTTGGTCCTTGTGACCAATGCGACGACCTCCGAGTCGATCGATGATGGCAGCCAAAGGAGACAATAAAGTCACTGCCACCCAACAAATGAGAAACGCTATATAAAGAGGACAAGTAAGTCGAGGGAGTTGCTAGGATAGACCTCCTACGCAGGTGATCGGATGATACCTTGTGTCAAGTGGTAATCTTTCCTCTTTTGACAAGATGTTTGGTCGAAACGCTAGTAATTTTCATCCTTTGGGGATTACAAGCGTAACATTGTCAAGTCTTCATCAAAGTTTTCGAGCACCTTCAAATACCAAAAAAACTTGTTGCGCAAAAACAAACCAAAAAAACAACAAAAAACAAAGTTAAATAAAAAAAATATATGAGCTCAAAAAAATGAACTTGTTAAAAATTGTCAAAAAATAAACAGCTACATTAAACGTGTTTTTATTTCTTTGACTTGGTTTTTTATGTATAAGATGAAACCAATTTTATTTTAACTAACTTATGCAAAATTAATGTAACCACATACAACTAATCTACCCTGCTTAACGTCAAGGTAACGCAGCAAAGCATGCTTTCAGGGCGGAGCTTTATTTTAAGTTTTGCGGGAATGCTTGACAACCTAAAGATAAAAGTAATGCAGGAAAGCTGCATTACTCGAAATGCGAAAAGGACAATGTTTCAACGCTCTACAGAAAAGCTTTACGAGCGGAGCTTTCAGTATACTACATAAACGCATTTAATGTAAGACTTATACCTATAGAAATATAATCGGCTTCAACGTATATATTTTTTTCAAATACAGAAATATAATAAATTCTTCAGTCAATTTTAAATTAGAAAAATTTATCGTTAATTTTACGTAACAGTTAATTTGAAGAAAATTTGGCACTATAATAATAAGCTACATTTTTTGTAAAGAAAAAAACCATTAAAGTGCTTTACGACTTTCTGGATTTTTCAGAAAATAGCAGCAAAATAAAGAAAATCACCTTGTTGCTCAGCATGGTGCTTTATGGAGTTTCTCACTAGAAAAACGACTCTCGAGACCAATTTAAACGTGTCTTATCACGCAAGTTGCGTCAACGTTATTCACGTATTACATGTTAGTAATGGTAGCAATAGTAATATAACGATGAAAAGCATAACGCAAATAGAATTTGATTTACAACAATGAACTGCATAAACATATGCTGTAAGTAATCTAGACACCCCTTGGTTATCATAACAACCAGGAAAGTTTATTTCTAGTTATTAATATTAATATACATCTAAGTTTATTAAGTTGCCTCAGCGTAATTTACATATCACATGTTAGTAACGGCAATAATTGTAATACAATGATACAACAATGCATAACGTAAGGCAAATCCAAATTTCATCAATGAACTGCCTAAACATAAGCCGTAAGTAATGCAGACACCTCGTGGTTACCATACTAACCACGGGGGTTTAATTTTTAGTATCTTCAAAAAATTACGTAATTAAACGTAATTTAGCAATAATAAAATGATTTTTAAAAAAAAATCAATTTGATTTTATATGTACTGCTGAAATATTTATAATAAATTTTAACTTGTTCGCTATATTGTATGTGTAGCGGTTATTCATTGCAAGCATTACGCCGTGTTTAAAAAAAAATCGTTCACGGGTCTTGTTTTATAATCAACAAAACAAAGAAAACCTTACAAATCTTTAGGCAAAATTTACAGAATGTCGTGTGCAGAACTTTCCTAATGCTAACAAACAAACAACAACGGTGTGCTAATGACTTGGCGATACAACAAACTTGTCGGAACTACCGACAAAGCTAGTGATTCTTTGGCCCTACGGGTTTTTAGCGAGGGGTACCAAAACTAAAGCGGTTTAATTGAAAGTATCGTTTCCACAAAATTCTGTCACCACATTCCATGTCTGTTATACGTCTCCAGGGTTTCCATGCTCTGTCATGTTTCAACCACATGATGTCTAAGCCCTCGGGCCACTGGTTAGCCCCATGCGAGTGAAATCTAGTTAAGCTTTTAAGCAAAAACCCCGAACTTCGAGAGGTAAAAAGGTAAACATTACATTGAGAAAACCTACAAAAATCCCTTTTAATCTAGCCTCGATAAACATTACTGAAACACGATAAAAATACACACACAAGCGCGCTGTACTCGTATGAAGAGAATCAATATGAGCCTCGTGTTGAGTTTTACACAAAGTTCGTACCGGTACTAAAACAACAACGACTAAAGAAAAACGATGGTGAAAAGTTATTTCCGTCACTCACGCTTTTCTAACCTCATTTTCTTGAAAGATGAATTTTTCTTTCTCATTACACCTTCGTTTCTTTTTATTCTTCCACACACACATTCTATTTTTTGCCTATTTTTTCTTTTCTATTCATATATACACATTTCCTGGTTTGGAGAAAAAAATTTTTATATATATATATATATATATATACACAATGTCTTTTGTGTGTGTGTGTGTGGTTGAAGAAAATTGTCAAAATAAATTGTACGCGCTTCATTGGCGTCGGATTATCGTCACGCCGAGTCGAGCGGATAAGAGAAAAATCTTCATTTTCTTTTATCACGTGACTACAATATTACTCTCCTCTCATCGTACAATATCCATCTTTTGAATGACACAACGTGTAAAGAAACATTCTAAGTAAGGGCAACATTATTTTTATCGTTTATATACATTTTTTTTAAAATACCCGAACAAAAGCAACGTTTTAAGCATAAAATAAAGTCAAAGTGAAATTATTTATAAGGTAAGAATAAAATAAGTAAGGGGGAAAAAAAGGAAAGGAAAAAAAATAAAACAAATCATGGGAAAGTCATTGGATGGGAACAAAATGAGAGCACGAAGGGGACCCAACCCCCAAACTTTTATTGTATGTGACCGTAATGTAGCTGCGAAAATTGGCTGTTTGTGCGTGTCAAATTCATTCTTCGTCCTCTCGTCTTGTGCATCTTCGGTCGACGCAGATGAAAATGGGAACAGATAAGATTTGAAGTGAAGAAATGGCGCCAGAAGCAGACGACAACCATTGCCAACCTTCACTCAATCTTTCCTCCTTTTTTATCCTACCTTTTTCACATATTACCCTCTCTATGCAATACTCTTTTTTAACATGTAGCCTACCACTGGGAATATTAAATTGAAAGCGAAAAATAGGTATACCAAAGAAAGCAAAAACTCATCTGCTTAACACTGACGTAATCTAAAGTGCAGAGCACTATTGGAAAATTTTCATTTTTTGTTTTTTTGTAATAAATGGGAAAATTATTAAATAAAACTATAAAAGATTATCGGTATTGCTGAAATATTTGAAGGGTTTGGTGTGTTCAATAACATTTTTAGAATTTCGAGGAAATCGCGTATAAAGATCTGAACTTGCATTGCTGTCTATGGGCTACTTCACACTTTTTGCACTAATATCTTTCCACATATTATTCTTTGGCTCAAAAGAGTTCGGAAAGTAGGATTGCACCTAACACGTTTAAAAATGTTTCTAGCTAATGTTTGAAATAAATGTTAAAGTTACTTACCACTTTTTTACATCAGATCTTTTATTTATTTTAAAAAACGGGATTTTTCTTTTCATTTGTAACATTAAATACATGTAGTTGACGATTTATGCGAGGGTTACGTTCTAAAAGACCTTGCATAAATCTAAAATCGCATTTTCATTGACTCATAGAAGTCCAGTGTAAGTGTTAGCATTTGCGACAGTACAGTATGCACAGAATGTACAAACTGTACATTTTGTGAAAATTGAAGCAAATTAGTAGTTTCAAAAGAGGTCATTTAATTGTGCATCACGGAAAAAAATTGCACAATATTAGCGTTTATTAGCGAATATTAGCGAATTTTAGCGTTTATTAGCGAATATTAGCGAATATTGGTTTATTTAGCGAATATTAGCGTTTCTTTCTTATAACTAGAATCTAGAAAAATTTATTTTATTGCATAGTAGCGAAATCGCGTAATTCGCACAAATCGACGAGTTTCTGTTTAAGCATAATCACATATGTTTTGCCTTCTACGGTGTGTGCGCGTGAGTTAAATAAAATATATCATACATATCATCCGTTCCATTCATTTATACGCATTCCTTTCATACGAAGTTATTTCAACATTATATCAGTGATTAAATATAACAAATGAGCTAATAGTACTAATGAAAAAGTACTGTTTTTCAAATTAAATTTGATATGACGAACATATTAAAATTCACATTATATGAAATAGCCATATACTTTCAGATTACTTTTTCTATTTAACGTAATTTTGTTGTACCATACATGCATTAACATAAATATATATAAAAAATACATTACGCTGTTGATTAATGCATTTTGTATATGTCAAATAACGCATAATAGATTATTTTTTAGCAATTTAATCTATTTCTTTCATGTTTTGAAAATGCAGAAGACCTAGCCAAACTTCGAAAACCTAGTCGTCTTGTTTATTGACTTTTTCACAATGCAATTTCTATTTATCTTACTTTTCTTTTTCTTTTTTAAAAAAAGAAGGCTTTTAGACAGGACATTGTGCAGGAAAGGAGAAACCTGAATTGAAAAAAATAAATAAATAAATAAAAATGCTAAAAAAAATAATAAATGACCTGTTTACATGAGTCGTGGGGAAATTGGGTTACACAGTTAGAATTTAGACCCCCCGAAAATTCAATTATTTTAATGGTGAAGTTTTCCCAATGTCTATCCGCTCGCTTGAAACCGATCGTTAATATTCCCCTGCGAATAAAGCATCAAGTGAGATTCGCAAGACTGCATCATTAGTTCGCACCAAAACGGACAGGAAAAGGAAAGATGGGGTATGAGAAAAAGGAATCTAAGTGGGGGGAGTATTACAGAAAAAAATTCACATATATCTATTAACGGGCTTCTTCCTATATACTTCATTTCTAAACGATAATGGACTTAATGGCAGCTCGATGCGGCTAACCTAATTATCACCAAAAATGCATTCCTCCTCGTCGACCCCATGGACATCATTTATGGAGACCTCTTCCAACAGGTCAAAGTTTGTCGAGATCTTTAGTGGTGCTCGAAACTAATGTACCATACAAGGCTCAAAATATGCTCCCCGCAAATTAAATAAAAACTGGAGAATCAATCGATAAACTGGGCTTTTATCACCACCACCCCCTTTCGTAATCGGCTCATTTCTTCCAATTTTCTGTCATGTGTGGAAGATGTCCAAATTTACGACGCTTCACACCAATGAACCCATTTCCACCATAACCAGTATAAGTTTATTGAGAGTGGAAAAATAACGGTTAGGACGTCAACTAATTTTGTTTTAGTTGTTATGGGGTGAGTTATCATGCATCACGCAATTATCAGTTATGCAAAAATAAGTTATGCATTATTTTTACGTACATTTAACGTATTTGTAGTATACAAGATTGAAACCATGGTGGTAGCGTTAATAAAAATAATTTAAAACAGACATCTATTTTTGCAGCAAAGAGAGTTACATTAAAAGTAGAGTTATCTCTCGTCATCCACGGTTTTATTAACGGCAATTTTTAATTCGTGGTTTGTGATTTTCTTTGTATTTAAGTACACTTAAAAACATTATCCGGTTATCCAAATGTGATGATACCAAACCTATTGCGGATGAACGAAAATTCGGATAATCCAGAATTTCAATGTACTGTTATATGTCGGGTTTGGTATTTTAAAGCAACTTTGTACAAGTTAAAAAACGTGAACGTTTTAATTGACATTGTGTATGTACGATATTAACTTACAATCATTTGTTCGATAAATAATATCCATATCTATCTATCGATAATGTTAACGTTTTTTCGATAATGTATCAATTTTTATATTTTACCGAATTTGGATAAACGGGTATTTCGGATAATCGCGATCCGGATAATCGAGTTTTTAATGTATTGAAATTTTGTTTAATTTAGGAAAATAACAGTAAACAAGTACGTTAAAATTTATTTAAACATACTTTTCATATAGAATCATACAGATATACTGTACATATAAAATATAAAAAACAAAAAAACCAACCATTTTTGAATTTTTCGTGTTTAGATTTAGGCGAATTAAAATTTGTCATTCAGTAATTCGATATTTAATTTCTAAAATTTTCGACTTATTTTTATATGCGATTTTTTGTTACATTGAACTTAAGCAGGTTATGTATGCGACGGACTTACGCCGTTCTCGTTTTATGTTTTGCTACATCGGACTATCTAGTATATTCACATGAACGACGGTATGTGGCACTACACCTTTAATTCCCAGCACACTCACAAACTCACAAATGAAACTAATGATAAGAGTATAGATTGTGAATATTTTAATTTCTCGCCAACGTTAGTTTCTATTTTCCTTTAATAGATGGGATTATTTTCTCGATAGATAATATTCATCTATAAATGGTAATGCAATACTATTTAATAAGTACAGGTTACGTTATAAAAGACATTTGAGTAACCCAATTTAGTCTCTAAAAATGGTGGTTCAGCAAATGCTGTTTATATATTAATTAGATTTATATTTAAAACATTAGTTTTTCAAACTGAAGTTTTGTCAGCCACGACAAAACTTTTCAAAATGTTTCAACTCCCACGGAGATAATACCAAATTACTATTTTCTTAGTTCTAAACTATTCAACAAAAACTTGAGAAACTCAAAATGCCAATTTAGATTTCACAAATAGCATGTTTAAACATGGTAATCACCATGTCACAAACAAAAAAAGTTTAGAAACCGAAACAAAAAACACCTAAACTTTTCGTAAAATAAGTCTTTCTTTTTGGGCAAATGGAACCACGGACCATCAAACAAGCTTATAGTATCTTTTCAGCTTTCTTTTAAAAAAAAAAATAACAAGATATTATTACAACGAAAAGCTCAACGAGAGAATGGTAAAAGCCATGTTAAAGGTCTCTACTTTTCTCCCCTCATTTTTGTGGACTTGTGCAACAACATATTCCCCTTCAGCCAAGCTCATTTCCTTTGCCACCGTCCTCCTTCTCGTTCGTCGCACCAATGCATGCGGCACATTTTGGTTCGCCTCGCTTGAATACGAGCCCATTATAATGACGATCATCAACGTGGCCGTTGCCGTGACCACTAGGGGACGATCTCAGCTTTTATGATGCTGCGGTCCATGATTTATGACCGAGAAGGCAACATCACCCTGATGATGATGAACGGCCAAAACCGACCCATAGTCGACGCAAAATGCGACGACTTGGGTTTGTGGGAGTTTCTTCTTCTTCTTTTTCATCTCCTTTTTAGATTCCATTTTTACTCCTTACCACCCCCTCTTTTTTTTTTAACATGTTCGCCCATAAAAATAAGAGAGAAGATAGAGCGCTCACGGGCGCAAAGGCGTTTTAATCTTCTAATTGCGTCCGACTTTGATTAACCGACGGTGTCATAAACGACACGGAAGAGGAGGCACAACATGGCGGAACGACACCTCGTATGATCAGCTTTCGCTTGCTCCTCCCACATCTAATTTTAAATCCAACGGTTTAAGCTTTCTTTATTTTTGACTGGGTCTAGTTACCTAGCCTTTCGACTTAGAAGCAACGTTAAAGGGAGAGAAGAAAGGTGTCTAAAAAAACAAGAAACGTGGGGTTTCGTGGGTTATCCCACGTAAAAATGTGTAATTTATCGAAGAGATGAATGTTAAGCTGTCGTCATCAGCAGGAGGTAGTGATGATTTCTTAATCCCACGCCCACGATTTATTCAGGTCGTGGACATAAATCCTCCACTTGTTTATGGAAATTTACTTTGGTGAAAAGTCGCCCTTCATGAAAATTTACTACTAGTTCGCGAGCGTCAGAAGCAGTCAACACATTCGTTCAGAGCCCTTAAGGTCGACGAAAACACGCGCCGGATGAAAAAAAAAAGCAAAACAAATAGATATAAAATATAAAGTGTTTACAAAAAATGTTCTCTTCGCAAACATTTGTTATGACTTGGGTTTATCAAATTTGTATCATCAGTAGCAATCCGTCCTTGATGAGGTGAAGTTCAACGCGTGTGTACAATTTAAATGAAACGTAACAGTTGTTGGTTAATTTGCTTCTAGCAATTACACTACATTCGTTAATTTATACAAACATGAATTTATTTTATAAGAGTTTTTGCCTCAATTTTCATGATTTTCAAATTTAATTTTTTTGGTGTCTTGCGAGAAAAATTCTTTTAGAGAACGGAGAAATCAACTCAAGTTTAAATGCGATGAAACATTTCTACAATATGTAGTTTTAAATGGCTTTGTAAACGCGGCTTCTGATATTCGCGACTTTTGCATCTATCACAATTCCGGTTCATCGTTGATCAATTCTCTTTCATCAATTTAAGGAAATGATGAAAGTGTGAATAATAACCACACTTCACGAATTTGGAGAAGGAGAGGTCAATTACTGATTTATCGGTTTTCTAATACTTTTATTATAAACAATAACGTATAAGGTTTCTCAGAACTACCCTAATTTCGGTTTGAAGTTTCAATAAAATAAGTTTATTCGTTTCAGCACCCTGAGCGAACATACAGACAAACAGACATAAAAATAATTTATATTATAGAAGATATCCACGCCTTCAGAAAACATCGTCTGACCTTAATTTGAGGTTTTATCACCAAAGCGTATTAACTTACCGATACAGAAAACAACAGAAATAAAAAATAGTTTTTTTTTAACCTTTTTAGAAAGACGAGCATATTATACAAAAAATAACAACCCCCC
>JAQIWH010003534.1:0-19613 GCA_034695005.1 Cryptops parisi
AACTTAAAAGTTAAATCGTTAATCAATTTTTTAACTTTGTTAATTAACGATTAACGGATTAACAGACTTGTGCCCAGTTATGGTATATATAAATATATACATTTTAATTTATACATTTTTTTAAAAATAAGCTTAAAAGCAAATCCGCGTAAAAATAGGGATTACTTTTTATTTATGTCATAATACTGTGTCTGACATTTCTTAATGTATTACTAATTGCTTCTGCTGCTCCAATTACATAGGATCTGCTTCTCCATATAACGCTAAAGCTCCGCCCAGAGTATCACTTCTCTGCTTAACATAGCGCTTAAGCAGGTAAACTCAAAACCAATCAATAGCATAAAAAAATTGGATTGACTATAATTTGCACTTGCGGACTTTTTGAAGCAAAAATATGGAACGTGACTATTGTCGCGTAAATCTTAATTTTTGTGTGATTTCTTTCATTTTGTCGCTTCACTTCCTGGTTGTTTCACTCGCTGGTATCACTTTTAAAACAATGGAAAAAATACTGATCTTTGAAAAAACGGCCTACATGTTGTTTTAACTCATGTTGCCAACGGCGAGCTATTTATTTTTTTCATTTCTGCATCTCATTGTTAAAATTTGTTTAAAAAATAAATTCGTTTCACAATTATAACATCGTACTTAATATAAAAATACAAACACCAATTTGTTGCATCCCTGTTTAATAAAAGTTTAAATAACAGTGTTCATTGTGTGATTTTAGTAAATTTCAAACCTCACTCCAGTTGTATGGACCCCATCCTAAATCAGAAAATCATCAGCGTAAACGAATACTGCATTACACCAACGGACAATGTGTTGTAATTAATAGTTACCAGACATGCTAGTGCACGACTTTGTCATCTTATTGAAAAAGGAATTTCCACGACAATTGAAGCTTCTAACTATTCTGCCATTCCAACATAGAAAATATCGTCTTGGAGTGTACGGGTGAGGAAAATATCCCATTTTGGACGGTGGACAAAATACTGGATTACCCAAATAACCAAATACTTCACGAATGGTCTTTTGCATCAGTTGATCAGATGATTGTTCCAATTCGGTTTCTGTTGAATCTTCCAAAGTGTTGTCACTTTTACTATTGGAAAAATCTGAAACAACAACATATGACCTCAATTAAAACTAGAAGCAAATCTTAAACTAAAAAATAATAAGACAATATAATAAAGTCATACCATTTGATTCACTGCTAATTGAAAATCCAATTTCTGGACTTTCATCAGAATATTTCACTTTTGAAGGCTTTGGAGCCTTTGTAGCTTTCGGCGCCTTTGTAGCCTTTGGAGCTTTCGGTTTTTTAGTTGGTTTCTCTTTTTTCTTACTGGGTTTGGTAAATGACCACCATGGAAATGATGTTGTTGATTGTGATGTCTCGGTCACCGGTGCTGATGATGATATCTCATCTGGTGATGTAGTTTCATCTGCGGTTAGTGTATCATCATTATTTGTTGTGTAATGACTCGAGGGAGTTGATGTCTTCCAAAGCGATGTAAACTGCCACCAAGGGAAAACAGTGGTTGATTCTGGGCTACCTGAAAACACGTACAACTTGCATAGGATCAATGGCATCACTAAGGAAGGGTGCGTGAATGCAGACAGGCTCCTAACATTGCACAAACATATCGACACTAAATGATTGTTGATATGTTTGTGCAGTGTTTTAGCATAAATTTATCACTTTTCATAAAAAATATTCCTGTAGTTAATTATAAACCACAAAAAAATTTTTTTCGATACCACGAGTTTCCGCATTGGGTGACACCAACTCAAGTGACGCCATTGTGTAAAATGATTTACCGTCAAAACCCGAATCACGTCGAAACTAGTTCTCACTAGTTAGATGGGATACGGATAACGTTAACCCTCCCCCCCCCATCTAACTAGTGAAAACTAGTTTTAACAAAAAATCTTTTTGTCAATACTTGTTGAATTGCAGATAGCACTGGCTTAAATTTATCTTTCTTTCGAGAGGTTCGTTAATCCGGCCGAAGGTGTCAAACGTTCAAATTGCTAGTTCTAGTATTCATAAATTATTCAATTCTATTTTTAACGTAGCTGGAGTTCTGACGGTAACATATACAATATATTCACACTATCGGAAAATTTCACACCTGGTGTTGTAGTTTCATCTTCGGTTAAAGTGGCATCATTATTGGTTGTATAAACATTCGGTGAAGTCGATGTTTTCCATTTTGATGCAAACTGCCACCAAGGGAAAGCAGTGGTAGACCCTGGGCTACCTGAAATATTTTTACAACTTGTGTAAAATGCTGTTACATAAACGTACTGTGTATTCACAACGTCAAGGGCGAATAAGTATATTGTAAATTTGTGACTGTAAAAAGTTAAAACTTGTAGGATGGTATAGTCAAAGATGTGGTGTATAGTAGCAAATTCATATTAAAAATTTCGACATACTATATACATCCAAATAATTTATTTTTTATATAATAAAAAATATTTAAACTAATAAAGTTCATTTACCTTCTGGTGGTTGACTAGATTTAATGAATGACCACCATGATGGTGACGTTGCTGGTGTATACATTGCGGTAGATCCTGAAACACCATCGTTCGTTGTTGGTGTTGGTTTCCATAAGGCTGTGAATTTCCACCAAGGATAAGCGGTACTAGATTCCAGTGTTGTAACATCGGAATATGTCGATTCCGTAGTAGTTTCTGTAAAAAAAAAAAACAATTTTTCAATTACAGTACTTATGTAAATAAATTAAAAATTAACTTTCAAACAAGGCATTCAGTTGTGAAAACCAAAATTAGCTACATGAAATCCAAACAAACAAGTAAATTTCTAAAACTGGTAGATACGATATGATATAAATATAAATATAAAATGTAAAACATATTTGGAAAATTTCATTGTCACCAAATATATGCAGTGATTTTTTTTTCAGTAATTTTGTATCAAAACAATATCGTAGTTGAAAACTTACCTGGAACAGCCCTAGACCCGCAGTCAACTTCGGTATCACTCGAACAAACTCCTTTTACGTCATCGTACAAAAACCCATCAGGACATTGGAAAAGTTGATCTAATGCAACGCCATCGTTACACATGTAATAGGATTGACAGTCGACGGTGTCAGCAAATAGTCCATTTGGTTTAGGACAAAATCTCAATGTTTCGGAATTCGTTACTTGTCCGTTGCTAGTTAACACTGAAAAGTGAAATTAAAAATAACTTTTTTTTTTGGGATTACGAATAAAATTTTACGCGAAAATGAATGATATTCTCGCTCTCAATAAATGATTTATCGATCTTACCTATCGATCCTATGAAAAGATAAAATATTAAAATGTTAAGCGACATTTTACAAGACAGTCGTGATGTGGATATAAAAATCATTGCAACCGTTATTGTGCTGATATCAGCTACAAAGGATGATTTGGAAAATCCCAGTGTTTTAATACCCTTGTCCTCGCAAAAAAAAAATAATTAATCGTCATAAATCCCTTGAAATGATAACAATTTTAATCCCATCTAATAGATGCAAGATAACGTACTTAAAACATTTCACTTATTTTATTTTTTTACGTAATCGTTTTATGTTACTACAGTTTGAAACATCGCAACAAAATATACTATACAACCTATAATGTACTTTTCCGTTAACGGAGAAGCAGCTTGTAGCACTTGGGTTAAAGTTCCAGTTTAGATCAAATTAGTAAGTATTAAACTAGTATTTATAGATACATGTTTGTTAAAAGCCTAAAAACCCATGCTTAACCACTAGCGCCACAAACTGCTTTTCCGTTATCGGAGAAGAGTCTTCTCATATCCGGAATAACATATCTCTGCCGAGAAAAAACTTTAGCTTTCTTGTAAAAAAAGATTAAAAATTTTCACGATTGATCCAAGAAAGAATGGGAATATTCCATCGGCAATAAAAATAAAATGTTACAACATCGATTACAAGTGGATTAAATGCTTTCGTGAACCTATTGCCAACAAAGGTTACGTGTTAACGAGTAATTCCTTTATCAGAAGAAAATATTCCACCGAACGAAAAACAGTTACAAAATTCACTGCTGCTCTGTATGAAATAGACTATTATATTCGAAAATCTTTACAACTTTGATAATTAAAAGTATCTAAATGTAAAATAATTTTAGACACCCTTGTACAATAAAACTAAAGTTCAGTTTTTATAAACAGCGCAAATAGAAATTAAACATTTTAAAATTTGCGACAATGTACAGGGTGTCCAAAATTTTTTTTTTACAACTCAGTACTGAAAGTAGTTTATATCCGAATATACAAAATAACTTGTAAGATAAATTTCGAAAACCCTGTTTAATAATAATAAAATAAAATTCACTTTTTGTTTCGTTTTTACAAATAGCGCAAATGATAAAAATTGAACATGTTAAAATTCGCATAAAACAGCGATAATGTACAGGGTGTCTAAAAATTATCTTTACAACTCCAGTACTAAAAAACTTGTAAAACATCTTATGTTAAAATTTCCGTTTTTATTTTAGTTTTTTAAAATATGTACTACTCAAAATTAAACAGTTAATATAATTTATTTTTTAAAAAAAATACACTTTATAGTTGAAGACAACTATAGCAAGAAAAATTTAACAATTTTATGTTACTAAAACTATTTCAGTATGTTATGCTATTTACATTTGTATTTAAACTAAAATTTGCCAATGATTCGAACACATTAAAATTCAATCCACAATATATGTATAATAATAATAATAATAATAATAATAATACATTTTGCAAAACTTTGCATTGCAATTTACATCTAACAAACACTAAACAGATTTCAGTTAAAAACTAAAAAAGTTAAAATTAATTTCAGTTAAAAAAACAAACAACATCAATAATTACTTTAACATAAACGATATACATCAATAAACTAACAAGTATCGTGCCGGCACCATTTCGTTTGGTAGTTTTGGGTTTCATGGGAGTTGTTGAAATTACAGGCTTAGCTGTTTGGACAGTTGTATTTGTGTCTTCATCGATTGATGTGACAATTTCTTCATCAGCTACTGTTGTCATTTCGTCGACGACGATTGATGTCGAAGTTTTTTGAACTGCTGCCACGCTTGTTGGCATTTCTGTGGTAGCTGATGAAAGTAATTTAACCATGGTTTAGTTTTACAAAACAAAATCAAACTAAAACTAAGTATAAAACCTAAAATTTAATTGAAACCTAGAAGAACGTTTATTAAAATCAAACCTATTTAGTATAATAAAAACTTAACAGGGAGCAGAATAAGTCCCACTATTAAAATAGGCCTACTAGTTAAAAGAATGCTAGTTTTGCTTACTTGTGTGGAATCTACAATGTACACCATCGGAATGTTCACAATTTTGCGTGACCTCATCGAATACGAAGCTTTCGGAACAAACATGATTAGGAGACATACGTATTCCATTATAACATATGTAATAGGTAGCACAATCAGGATCAGCTATTGGATATTTTCCATTCGGTTCTGCACACTCAGGTTCATTCGTCGATGTCGCAGTAGAAACAGTTCCTTGCCACACAACTGCATAAAAAAAGTACATTTATAATTTAATTATAAATTTTATAAATTTTTATAAACATATTGAACGTTAAAGTATATTATAGTCTTACCGATGAAAATACAAAGATATTTTAACAGCAACATTTTACAAATCACAGTGAAATATTTCAACGTTGTCAATTCCCAGTGAACGAAATTCAAAGAATGGATTATTGAACACTGGGCATTTGTTATCTATATAAGCTTATGATATACCTACCAATAAAATTAGAACTGATAAGAATGTTTCTTCACATCACATTGAAAATTGCAACCTGAAACACTTAAATAAAATCAAAGTATATGTATAAAATTTTTCATATTTTGAGGAAATTGAGAAAATAGAACGAATTAAAACTTATGCTCAGCCATAAGATATTCTTACATGACTTACGTGAACAGACGTTATGTCTCAATGTTGGTGAAATCTAGAGTGGGTTATGTTATGTTAGACCAATAACAACCAAACATGAAAATTTGTAGTTAATTTCTTTTGACATCAGACGGCTCATATGTACAATTGAAGAGTGCATTTTCAAGACGTCTTATCTCCATTTTGATAATTTTTTAGATTAAGAGGCTCTGACAATTATCTGTGCATTGCAAATTTCAAATCTTATTTTAAAGACTCAAAATTTACTGAAAAGTACTAAAAAAAACTACGTTTGTATGTATGCAAAGTCTATGGTCGAATGAATTTTATTAATAAAAAAAACGATTTCCTGAAAATTTGTTTTTAGATTCAAGACTTTTTGAAATAAGTTCAATTGTATGCTACATTAGATAAAATTTAATATAGAAACGAGTTATCAGAAAAATATATATTTACTACATTTTTTATCTTTACATTTTCAATTAAATACAAAATTTACAATAAGTATATTATCAACTATAATGTACAAAATTTCTAATTATTAGATAGTTTTAACCACATACACTATTGTATTTTACACAATAATCAACTGAACATAATTTTAAAAATTATTTTTACATTTTTTATAAGTTTTTTTTGTTTTTTTATGAAACCTTAATTAGACAATTTTTAAATCTAATCTAATCTCAACTATAAAAAAAAACCGACAAACATATTTAGGGGCTTATTTGCATTATTTGAATATTTCATCTTATTTACAACTATTTACACCAATTAAGTTAACATTACAATACAAGTTTCTTTTTGTCGGATAAAGATGATGGGTCAACAAAAAATGGTTCCATGTCATCACTATATACGTTTATCTCCACACCTGGTTCTACGCAGAACGATACCTGGGAATTAAAACATACAATTCGTACATTAAAAATTCTAAAACAGTTAACGATATAATACCGCATACGTTGGTTCATCTTACTTTACGAGATGGAATGGGCTGGTGATATTCAGATTCCTCTTGGTCCGATTCGCTTACAATAGGTTCGACAAATGATTTGCCACGATAAGTTGGTTTGAATCTTACAACCGATACTCTGTTCATAAGGTTGGATGATCGAACGTTATCCCAAAGATTTCTGAACGATTTCTGAGGCTTCCAACTGAAATACAAATATTCGAATATTGCATGTATATATATATATATATATATATATATAGAATATTCCAAAATATTTAAAATTTTGATTTTTAATTCTAAAAAATATTTAAAGCTTAAAAATATAAATTGTTTTAGAAATAAAAGTTCATAAACTTATGTATTTGTACCTTGGTTTCAACTTTTTCAATCTGTCACGTTTGTAATAAACGAAGATCGCTCCAACTAGAATTATGAGAAAGACTATTCCGCAAACAGTGGCAACAGCAGAACCGGAACTTGGTCGAATGAAAGAATGGACGACATGGAATTCACATCTTAATCCTTTATAGTCTTCTGCACACCTAATTGACAAAACAAAAAATGTTAGATATTATCACCTAAAGACTCAGCCGACAAGCAATTTTTGTTTGGCAAGACGATTTCTGACAACTAAAATCGGCATCAGTTTTCAATTGATTGGAAAGAGAAAACTCAAATGGTCCAAATTGCTTTACCTAAAACTGCGCAAATCACGTGACAGAACACCTTAATATTGTAATGTTTTAAAAATTTTGAAGAAATGCGCCTAATAAAAATTTAAGATTTTTATTGAAATATAGATGATCCTCGATTTATGAGAGTTTTTATAGGTAAATTTGTTAGGTAAACAAATAGTTTCAAACGTTCTTACTATGTCATGGGAATTTCAATATATGAGACTTAACAGATTAAATCAAAATTTTTTTTCAGAATTCAATTTTCGCATAAAATCGGTGTATATAATACCACCTGTATTACAATAAATTTTATATTTTATATAAAATACAAGACTAAAAAATTGGATGTTACCTGCAAACAAGACTAGTTTCAGTGAAAATGCAAAGACCGCCATTTAAACAATACAAACAATTAGTGTTATTATGCTCTATTTTTGAAAGGTTCTTGGGAATTCCTGAATCTGCAAAAAATATTAGTGAAATTAAAATTAAAATTTTAATTTAATTTATTATTTGTTTTTACTGACATACCAACGCAAATAGTGGTCGAGTCGTCTGCAAACTTCGCTCCATCAGCACAGATACAAATTGCCGAATCGAGACTATTCACACAAATGTGGCTACAGTTCACACTAGCACATGGATTAGATTTTTCTAAAAGATTAAATAAAAATTGCGTAAATCTAGATGAAATGCCTATTTCATCCTGGACAGTTTTTTTAAGAAAGATTTGGATCCTGTTAAACCATAGGAACTCGCTTTTTACAGTTTATGACTTAATTGCTGTAGGCTTGGACTAAGAATTCTGTTAACTTAATTCGAGTTATACGACACTGAATCAAACGCAATAGAATGCAACTTTAGGGACAAACCATACGTAAAATAATTTTTTCAAATTAAAGTTTCCCCGACTTGGTTCCCTGTAGTTTAAGACGATTCGTTTGACATTAACCGTTTGTCTATATATCGACAAAAAAAACAAACTTTTTGGATGTACACTTGGATGAATAACTGCAAGAGCTATCACTGCTGTATTTTCGTTTTGAAAGGCATCATGGTCACTGCAATCGATTCGATGACATCGCATGACGGCATGCTCATTAGTCGAATACCAGTAAACGTAGTCTTCAAATAAGGCAAGTCCCAGGGGCGCTCCGGCATCTGTTACGAGTAATCGCCTAAACAAAAAATACAAAAAGTAAATAATAAGATATTCTGAATCAAACCATAATCGAAATGATGCTAAAACACCATTAAGACCCAGGTATGAATAAATTTTAAAAATGCCAGTTACACCTGTTCTTTCCAAAATAGTCCACGGATTCAATCCACCGTTCATAACCATCAGCCCAGAACATACGTCCATGTATGAAATCGATCACCAAACTGGTTGGCCATACGATTTTGTTGTCTAAAATTACGTGAATCTCTTTGCCATTCAGATTAGCACGGGAGATTTTGCCATTAGCCTTTCGAGTCGAGTTGCAATGCACAATCCAAAAAAGATATCTGTAAATAGTAAAATTTCCACTTCGTTAACATGCAAAATTGCATTAAGTAGTTTAGTAGTCACTTACCCCTCAAGAGGATCTACAGCAATGCCTTTCACTTCTTCACGAGTCATTACTAAATAAGCGCAGTGGTTTTTCATTCGAAGTGAACAAATTCCCAAGCCTTTCTTGTCGAAGTAATAAATATTCTCAGCTATCCAGTCAACAGAAATAGATGTAGGTCCTTGCAAGCCAGAGGCAAGAACTTCTGGAATATCACCAACTGTGGATCTTTTGATAGTGCCCTAGAAAAAGTACTCCGATAGGTTCGCCATTTTAATGTTAATTGTATACCATATGTTGAAAGTTTAATATGAAAAGAATCTTACCGAAGTTGAATCGACCCAATAAATAAAGTTATCATGAAAGTCGACGTCTTTTATCATGGCATTTTTGTTTGGTTCATCGATGAAAACATGCTTTGACATATGGTCAAAAGACATATTGGATATGCCCTTGTGATGTGCAATCAACAGAAAACCTCGTCCTCCTATGAAGAAAATGTATGTTTAATTATTTACAGTAAATCTAAAAATTAGTTTAAAACGCCTTCAAAGGATTATTCGAAGACACCCGAGAATTATTCAAAGAATGGCAAAAGTGAGCATTATAGGAACTTTCTTTACTTACCTTCAGCTCTACAAGATTTTCTATTGTCAGTCAATCGGTAACCATCCGCACATTTACACATGTGACTGCCTCTAGTATTGGTACAGTAGTGACTGCATAATCCATTGTCTTGGACGCATTCATCAATATCTTGAAAAATAGTTCATTGCACATTAAAAAACATGTGCAAAATATTTAAGCATGAAAGTTAAACATTAACAATTTGAATAGAAAACAAGGATTGAAAAAAATCCTTGTCCCAGCCTGGGATCGAACAAGGGACCTCTTGTACTCACGACATGTATTGCATTTGTCCCTTTGAAATTTCCTTGTTTCGAATTAAATTCTTAATGTTAACATTCATAAAACGAAGTAAAATATACCTGTACAAGAGACTCCATCCGAACGCAGAACTAAACCAGGACGACAATGGCAAATAGGTCCAGTAGGTGTTGGCTTGCAAATATCCGAGCATCCACCATTATAATCCATACATGCAAAACCTACGTGGGTTTGTCATAAATCAAAATATATTTGGTCAATTGTAATCAGAAGATTTAGGTTGCATACCACATTGTCTTCCTTCGTCGGATCCATCCGGACAAGTAGGAGCGCCATTGCAAACCAGATCCGAAGAAATGCAGTCTCCACTTTCACAACGAAATTGATCCGATCCACAGACAAAAAATGGATCACCTATATACAAAGTATTTTTCTTAAGTTAAAGACCATATAAAAGATTATATGAAACTTAAGAATTTTTTTATCACCCATTGGTTTCGTCTTCTTAGTATTGCTACATAAGTCGGGTAGTTCGTCAGCGTTATTGTCACAATCGGCATCACCGTCGCAAACCCATCTTGATGGAATGCATCGAGTGTCCGAACATTGAAATTCATTCGATGAGCAATTTTTCTTTTTGTCAACTAAAAATGTTCAATTCTCGTTAGTCAATCGAATACGTATAACAAACTAACGTCGCGCTTAAAACTTACAACAGTTCAATTCATCTTCCCCATCATCACAGTCGTCATAATCATTACACAGAAACTTCATCAAAATGCATCTCCCATCCGAAGCACAAGTGAACATTGAATCCGGGCATTTTTGAGATTCTGGTTGTCATTCAAAATAAAAGATATTTATTATCTGTAGCAATTACAATTTCGTGTCTACAATAATCAAATCACCTGGACAATTCTCTTCGTCGGAACCATCATTGCAGTCACGAATGTTGTCACAATGGAATGGTTCGTCAATACATTCACCATCGCGACAAGTAAATTCATGTGCGCTACACGGGGGTTTAACTAAAAAAATACATTTTAGTTACAGTTCAAATTATGTTTTTAAAGAGTTTGGAACCTAAACTCACCAATGCAGTTTTGTTCGTCCGATCCGTCGTCACAATCTTTTTCATTATCGCATATCCACTGTTTTAAAATGCATCTACCATCTAAGCATCTGAATTCATCCGAAGTGCAAGTACGAACGCAATTTTCTTCATCGCTTTTATCAGAACAATCGTCATCCAAATCGCAATACCATTGCAATGGAATACACTCGCCATTTATACAAGTAAACTCTTGACTGGTACACGTTTCTGAAAAACATAATGCACTTTTGAAAACAGTTTCACTTATTGAAGCACCTATCATGTGAAAAGAAAACTACAAATGATTCTTGATTTACGATTTACGTAGGAGTAACTTTTTGTAAAAAATTATCAAAAATATTTTAAAATCACAACAAATTGACATTCACAGCAGAAAATTTTCAACATTTGAGACAGTATCATACAAAAACTGAGTAAAAAAAAAAACTATTTGGACACTTGTTTCATGTCTCGCAGAATTACATAAACAATAATTTCGCGTGGCATCAATAGGAAAATAGCATATAGAAAAAACCGCAAAAATCAAATACTTCTCTGTATATTAAAATTTATCTTACTTTTGCAGTTATTTTCGTCCGCACCGTTAGGACAATCCCTATTACCATTGCATTGCTCGTGAAGTGGAATACAGAAACCGTACGAACACTCAAACTGGGTTGACTTGCATTCACCTGAAGGTGCATGAACTTCCATTAAGAAAAAATGGTTATAATGTATAAAGTATAAAATAAAATATTAAACCAAACACTGACAGCTTTCTTCATCCGAACCATCACGACAATCCTCGACTTTGTCACAACGATGATCTAATGGAACGCATTCATCACCGCTCAAACACTTGTACTCCATGTTTGAGCATTTTGTAGAAGTAAGTGGTTCTGCAAGAATAAAAATTTATATACCGCTACTCAGTATTTGAAAATTCAATTTATCTTACTCGGGATACCTTGACACGTGTAGCCATTCGATGCCAGTTTCATTCCTAGTGGACAAGCACAACGTCCACCATCGGGATTAGTCAAACACAGATGAGTACAATACGCTTTGCTTGAACATTTGTTACCACCTAAAATGAATAATGGTTTAAGACATTTCTATAAATTAGCAGTGCTCGATAAACAATGACGGTTACCTAACGCCTTTGCTTTCAGAGGTACCAAAACGGTTTCGTGTTCTTTGCTATGAAAAGGAAGTGGGATCGTGTTTGAAAATAATCTACGGGTTACTCTCCATGAAATTTCATTCGTTTGGTGGTTTATCCAGAACAAGGTTCTGGATGAATACTGCAAAGAGCCTATAGTTCCATCAAAAGCTTGAAAGGAATCCCTGAAAATGAATCATCACTGGTCAACAAGACAAATTTGTTATTTACTGAACAAGGCACAAACCCTAAACGCCTTTTGACCATCTTTATTTGGTGTGATACGTCGAGCTATTTATGGACAAATGTCACATTCTTGCCCATCAAATGAGAACTTGACAAACTGACGTCAGTTGACCATAAATTGTTCCACGTGTCGCACAAAAAAATGCGTTAAGAGGCCTTAATGGTTGATTACATTTACTTTTTACGATTGTTATAAGATGTCATGTAGATAGCTTTCGATGAAATGTCAGCCCAGTAGATGCGCTTTCTCTGGATGTTAATGGTCAGAGATACCGGAACGATTGTAGAAGCGGCAAAAATGATTACGTTTTCACCAGAACCATCCATTGGTCTTTGAACAATTTGACCAGGTTCGCTCAATGACAAGTACATGTAACCTTGACCCTGATCAAAAACATTTTCGTACAAAAAAAATCAAAACAATTACAGATTAAAGTTGAATATCAAATGCAATTGAACATACCGGATCAAGATCGATAGAAACAGGTGCAGAAAATGGTATAGGAACTGCTCTCAATCGTTTCTCTACGTTAAATATTACTACATTGTTTAACGAAGAGTCCACCCAATATAAATTCCTCGCAAAATGATCGAAAGCCATGCTCTCCACGTTATGAACCAAGTCTTCTAGAAATCTAAAAACAATCGCAACTAACAAGGTTCTCATAAACGTTCAATAGTGCTTGCTATGATAGTAATTTCTAAATGGCTTACGTTGTTGAATTGTCAGTAAGATGCAAAGCTGAAATCTGCCTGTTCTGTTTATCAAATATAAACACCGTGTTGGTTTCTTGATCAAATGTCATTGCTGTGATTTCACCAAAGTTGCCAACACTGAACTGCCGAAGAGTTGTTTTTCCAATAGTATCCGGATGAAACTTGGCAAACGTTCCACCATGGGCGACCAATATGAATCCAAAAAATGGTTCTTCTAAATTCAAAATTATACTTTACAAAAAATTCAATTTGTGTTATAAAAGAAGTATTAATATAAAGGTATATTTGCCTATGCATTTTATGCCATTTCGATGCAACTTGAAACCTTCTGGACACGCGCATTTGAAAGACTCTCGTGGAGTGAGTAAACAAACATCTGAACATATGTTGTATTCACATGGGTTTCCTTTCCCTGAAACAATTTTAACCAGCAAACAAAGTTACAGGCAGTACAAATGTATTTAAGCATCAACGTTCGTTCACTTACGTGGCAATTGCTTGAGGTGATGATAAATGTATACTCCCATTGGCAGAATGTCGGGATGCTTTGCAATCGTTTTGTGGTTCTTCCCGGTCACTTTGTTACATGATTCCAAAGAACGGTGCTCCCAGTCAGTCCAGTAAACGGTATCTTCAAACACGTCCATTGCATAGGGATGTCTGATCACATTAGCGAGCAACACCTGAAAATACAAGTAACACGTTAATGCTTGTGATTGAACAAATTAAAACATGTGAAAATTTGGAAACAAAATCACCTTTCTACCCGAGCCATCCAAGTTGATGTATTCAATATGGTCTAATGATGCATCAGCCCAATAGAGGCGATTTTGAACATGGTCCATTGCAAGACCATTGGGAGAGACGATAGAAGTGTTAACAAAATGTGACCTTTCAGACCCGTCCATTCCAGCTTTTTCTATTCGTGCCATGACTCCCCAATCACTCCAATAGAAGAACCTATGTTACCAAAAACAAATGATTAAAAAACTATGTTTAACAATATTTATATAGAAATAACCGTAAAATTAACAAACAAAAAACCCGAACCACGATTTCTATGTTGTAAATTAAACTGATTCAACTTCAAAATTAAGTATTGAGGTTATTGTCAATATGCGTAATGTGAAACGTGTTACTGGGATAGTGCCACAATAAAAAGTTGACAAGATTAACACGAGACAATGCACTGAAACTTGTGAAAATTAAGTCAACAATCGAATCCGTATTTTCAATGTTCTACATTGAACAGTGTTAACATCTAATGAAACGTCAAGCTTTTTCAATCAAATTCCATTCAATCCAACTGACACAATCAGGTGCGTTTCAGTGTTTTCGTTGCGTTTTGTTTGACCGAAAGCATGAAAACACTCCCGGACGTATGATGACGTGACGTCAGACGAACAGTTTGAATCGATGAAATTTGAAACAGTTTTAACTGTAAAATGGACTAAATGTTAACACATACCGTACCAATTATTTTGATAAAGTTTTTTAGATGTAATCTAAATTTCATCAAAATATTGGAACATTAAAACATTTACAACATATACAAATTAAAACATTTTACTCACCCTTTAGATGGATCCACAATTATACTTCTTGGTCTATCAACGTTTTCTTTTATAATCACGGAACAAACGCCTTTTTCAAGTGAGCAAACAGCGATAAATCTGTATCGTCCATCAGTCAAATAAAGGTTTCTTCCAGCCCAGTCGATTACCAAGCCCTCGACCAATCGAATACCTTAAACAGAAAATATGTTCAAACTAGGTTCAAATTTTGGATCAACAAAAACCTGTGATTACCATAATTGATGAAATCTTCAGTGGCACTGCCATCTTCCCGACTTCTTCGGATGACGTAATGTTCGGATTCAGTCTCCTTAGTCCAGTATAATCGTTTCAAAACCCCATCAAACGAAACACTGGTCATTTTGGTATCTTCTTTTGCTGTTCTCAAGAACTCGGGGTAATGCAGACGAACAATACGAAGTTTCGTAGTTGTTGAATAAATCAGAAACGGCTCTTCCGCTAGATATATAAGAAGCATTTGACTAACTCCAAAAAAATAACAAACCAATTTCTACAAAATACGTATAAATACAGTAGTTCAGGTGATATACAATTAACTTACAATCAACTCTGCAGCCGCTCCTTTCAAACACATGGTAACCATCTACACAAGAGCATGTGTAATTTCCTTGCGTGTTGGTACAAATCTGACTACAATCATGAGATCCCGTCGCACATTCATCAATGTCTAAATCAAAATATTAAAATTCGAATTTCGGCGAAAATTTGATTTGATTTTGATTTTGTTCACCAAAAAACCAATACAAAAAATCTTGAATAACTATCCATTTTTATAGGATTCTCTAACCTGTGCAGGTTTTATCATCCGATTCCAAATGATATCCATTTTCGCAATAGCAAGTAGCATTGTGTGGTGTTTCGTGGCACTTTTGTGAACACTGTGCCAATTCACAATGACCAGCCACTGTAAACAATATTTTAATAAGAAATAAAAATTATAACCAGTTCATTTTATATGCATGTTACCACCAATCTGAAATCTAAGTAGCTTATAGAATACCTAGTCTTTTGACAAAGTATAAAATATTTTGTAAACACCTAAGGTTTAGGATACGGTAGTAAACGTTAACATTTATTCTAAAAAAAAGATTTCAAGCTAGGCCTAAACTTAAGTTAACCTAGATTTTTGCTTAACGTATTCCTATGTTATAAGGCATACTCAAGTTAAAAAATGGTGAACTAAGTTTTTCATGGTGTCAATAGTGAATTGAAATTACCGAGACATGTTTGAACGTTTTACGCCATTTTATTTTTGACTAGCTTAAACCCGTTCAAAAATCAAGGAATGTTATTCGAAATTTAAATGTAAACCACCTGACAACAATACAGAGATAGCGCAAAAATTTCATATTAATTAAAAAATAACATTGATTCATTGGTGTTTTTATTGTTTAAACTTAAATTTATCCACTAAATCAGCAATCGAAAACGAATCCTTTTGGGTTTTATTCAGTAAGAAAATAATTTTTCATTTGTTGAAAAATCAATAAAATAACATAGCATAGCAAATAGCATAAAACTGAAGTCTCGGTAACCTCAATCCACTATATTCTTATCATATGCTAATTTTATACATTACCTAAACTAAGCTTGACATTTTATATGGAATGCCTGAATTCTATACATTGCCAGTAATACCTAAAATACAAAAACTAATGCTTACAACAGTCGTCTCCTTCATCGCTTCCATCGTCACAGTTCTTAACACCATCACAAACTTCGTCCAAATGAATGCATCGTGAACCATCTTCACATATATAGTGGTCGTTATCAATAAAACATCGTTGTTGAGCATTGATGTTAGTAGCTGAACCAATGACAAAAATTACAAAATAAAATTATTCAGAAAATGACTAACAATGTTTAAATTCTATTTACCTGTTTTCTTGCAATCTTCTTCATCAGAACCATCTCTGCAATCAATACCCCCATCACATACCCAACGTTTAGAAATGCAATCCGAATTATCCTTGCAAGCAAATTGGGCACAAGCTGGTTTGGAAACAAGTGAAAAATCAAATCAAGTTTTAGAAACTATTTAGGAAAAGCCATTATTAACCATTACTAATCATACTATTAACACAATTTTCGGGTTCATCAGCTCCTCCTTGACAATCCTTGTCATAATCACACATCCAAGAAGCAGGAATACAACGACCATCTTCATCAGGACATTTAAATTCTGTTTCTAAACATTCGCTAGGTTTGATCTCATCGGCACCTAGTTTTTGTGTTTCAAAATATCATTTCAAATACCAAGGAAGTGAGTGGAAAAGAACAAAATCTAAGAATAATAATAATAATGTGCATAATCACCACAGTCTTTTTCATCGGACCAGTCACCGCAGTCATCTCTGCCATCACAAACGTCATCTTTAATTACACAGTGGCCATTACGGCATTTGAAAAACGAGTCATTGCACGTGAAATCGTCACCTGAACAAAAAATTTTAAATTATAAATTTGTTTCATGATTAAATTTATAAATTTGCATTATGTATACAGTACAACTACTTTGCAGTCAATATATTAAGACTTAAGTGAAAAATAAAACAAACCACCTAGGACAAATTTCATAGTCAAACAATATACAACGATTCCCGTGTAACGACAATGTTTCAGAAAGATCATTGTCACACGAAATAGTCACTATACGATGACTTATCAAAATTTGTATTTGAAGCTATTTGCCATCATTTATATACAATAACATTTTGTAAAAAAAAGATACAAATATATAAACAGTACTGTTATATGAATTAATAAAAAAATTAATCCAAAATAGTTAAAAATAATAAATACTGTATTCTCAATAGGCCAAGCTGATGATTTTTTTCAATCAAAATTATTTATTCAAAAATAAATATTTCTAAAAACATTGATAGTCAAACAGAGTTCACATAATAAGCAATTCGTATTAAAACAAATTCAAAAATCACATCTGAAATATTGAACACTACACAAATACAAAATGGTGGATGGAAACTTCTAAAACAAAGGCTTAGAAATCCATAATGTCGTTAACCAGTATGAAAATTCAAAAATACCACTTAAAATATAAATCTTGTTAATCTCTTGCAAGTTCTACCACAATAGTTTCCGTAATATTATCCCATTATTCTAAAATTTAAAATAAAATTCAATTACAACATTGAATCACTAAATGTAACCGTGTAAACTGAAATTTAATGCAAGTGGAGAATTAATTATACACAAACACGTCTATATTTATATATATACCAATTTGTTATATATCACTCCACAAAAAAATCGCCAAAAAAGCAACCAAATCTTATTATTTTCTTGAACACTCGTAGACATTGCTTATCTTGGTTAAAAAAAATGCCATAAAAATAATAATTTATAACATAATTAATTATTGTAACATAACTTTACCTTGAACCTGCAAATTCCTCCAGAGATGGAATACATAGATAAAGAGTAAAAGCTTGTGTTCAGACGAAGGTAGCCACATATTATACGGTAACAACTAGACCATCTGGTAACCAAATGCAAATAAGCAGTAATATTTAAGTGCGTGGTGGTTAAATAAACTTTTAACTAGGTAAGGTTCATTATTGACAAAGGGAGATCGAATATAAAGAATAATACTATTTCTCTTGGGATTATCGATAAACAAATATACGAACACTAACGTTTATAGATTAATTAATTTTAACAAAATATTTTTAATCTTTTTTTTTTAATGTTGTATAACAAAATATTTATTGAAAAAAACAAAACTAATCAACAAAATATGTTCCAAAAAAAAAATTAACGTTAATCTATGCTAATTTCCGCGAAACAAATATCTTGTTTCACACTAGAATACAGTATTATACAATAAAAATTCGATTATCCGAAATTTCAGTTTATTTGAATCAGGTGAAATATGCCATTTCGATATAGAAAATCAATATATTATCGAAAATTAATTGATATTATCGATAGCAATGGATAATTTATTGAACAAATAACTTAAGTTTATACTGTACATACATATTTTTTATTAAATATTTTACAACGTTGTAATACCAAACCGGATTGAAATCCCGGATTAACTTTCGTTTATTCAAAATAGGCTTAGTCCCATCACGTTCGGATAATCGAATTTGTAGTGTACTGTTAAAACACTTCCATCATCTTAAATTTTATAAAATATGTTTAATACTTTATAGACGTTGTATAATATCTATATAGTTAAATGACGAGAATAAACTGAATAAAGGTCCATCATAGATCAGAGTGAAAGCTCGCAGAATATATAATCTTTGCCAGGAGACGAAAAAATTGGAGAGCTATTTATTGTTCTATTTTAATATAACAATTTGTTATTTTATTTATTTATTTAATTATTTATATTTTCTTTATTCATCGATGCGCTCCCGAAGAACATTTTTATAACCACAAAGGACATATACAAATAATACACACACAAAACGAACAATCATAATAATAGCTTTATTGTGCTCTCAAGTAGCCAACTGACAAAATACAATACACACATAAAAAAAACAAAAACACATAGATAATCAAAAAAGGAAAATAAAATTAAGACAAAAGTGATGCAATGTCAAAGAAAAAAAAAATTATCTCATTTTTCTACTTATAAAAAACAGTTATATCTAATTGTTATAAAATGCAAAGATCCTCCTCACCAGTTATGTTTCTATAGAAACAACCGAAACGAAATAAATAATAAATACTCTAACTGTAACGAATATTGAGTTGAATGAATAAATAACTGTAACGAATATTGCGACAGCAATATGAG